>JAQGBX010000833.1:0-30092 GCA_034698745.1 Megaphyllum sjaelandicum
GTCTTTTAGCTGATGACGTAATTCACGTCATCAGCCTAATGAGCTTTTGGACCTCACGGTCCACTGACCGTGACAACTGTAATACATTATAGGAAAAAAAACACAAAACCAAAAAAGTACAGAACATTTGGGTTTTTTAAGAAAAATTATCAAATTTTCCTCGTAAATACTTTTTCTTATTATCAATTTATGATCATGTTTTCAGTGATTTTTTTCGATCTGAATAACATGAATGGCTGAATTATTTGAGACACACAGGATGTAAGGGGGCTCATCTGTTATCTGGTCACTTTATAAGGTTCATTGGCAATGTAAAAATTGCAAAAAAGACAACACACACTGATACCGAGAGAAGCGTTTCACCAACTGGCAAATCTACAGATGTTCACGCAAAAGTCTGGGAACGCGGATGTTTCGCTGTAAAATAATTAAGTGATTTCGAATCAGTGACTATATGTCCAAGAATCAACAACAACCGCATTCATTTTCTGTCAAAAAATCTGCGGTCAAAGTTCCGATATGTTTGTCGCTTGTGAAACCAATAAAAGATGCTGCGGTATACCGTAAACTCATTAGATGACATGTTGCATCGAGGATATTGGTCCTATATCGGTATCGTGTACGATCATATTATTCTCAAACTCTTAGCAACATATGAATTGTTGTATTAAATTAAAATTCATTTATTTCGGAAATAGTATTAATTAATTCATCAGCATATTCAATGAAATATATGAAAATGGTTTTTACCGTATATAGCATTAAGATATTTTTTTTGGGAAATATTACATGCCGATGTTCTGATTAAGATATATCCGTGGTCTGAAAATAACTCATAATTAATCATTGAAAATGCTTGACATGCTATATATAGGTTGCGAGTAAATTATTCATTAAAAATCCCTGTATAACATACGAGCTAATGACGTATTTTATAAAAAATCAGATATAAATTGCTATATAGGTTGATGCTGCAAACTGCGTATCACAACTGGCAGTTCTCGTCATGCTAATTAGAAGCATGGTCACTGGTCACTATATACAGAGAATTTTTATGAAGGAAATGTACGCTAGAAAAAACAATACACTAAAAAGTGGTCAACATAAACAGGTGGTCATCATCCAAAGTCGGTCACTTTTCCAGGTTTTACTGTATCTGTAATGCTTAAAATTTCAGAAGCAGCTCCTGATATTCGTGTAAAGAAAACTTTCTTGAAACAATTTTTGTCCTAATGCAAACTTTACCATCAGCTTTTCATCTAACAATAGAAATGCTAAAAGAATTTAAAATTCAAACAATTTAGGGAAATTCTTCGTTCTCCGGAATGAAAACAGTGACAAGATTACCCACTATATGAGAAAATTGAAATCGTAAATTTCGGAGAGAAATTTAACGTTAATTCTACTGGAAACTTTTTGAACTTTTTAGACAACTTAAATTTTTTGTAAACAATTTCTTTTAAAATATATACAAGTGTATTTTAAAAGCATTATCAGTTTCCAAATATGTTTAAAAACAATGGTAGCCTAGTACTATACCATGTATTTTTTCATTTTTTTTATTGTTGTAATTATTTTTGATAGTTTCAAAGTATATTTTAATATAATATATATAATATATTATAATATCCTAATATAAATAACTTTTTTTTTCTAAAATGCTGTTATCGAAACATGTATTTGTGATTATAAATTTTTATTTTAAGTTTTTTTTCATTACAGTATTATTAATTAATAAATTTCTTCGAAAACATTAATTTTTTCCTAAAAAAAAGTTAAACTTCATTTTTTAAACCACTTATTTTTTCCAACCACTTGATAATAAAAGATGGTGACTTTTTATAGCTTGTTATTAATACGGAATATGCCATTCTTGTTCATAATAAATATAAAATAATAATTAGTAAAAATGCTAATTATGTAAATGGGAAGTGCGGAAATCCACGAGTTGACTACAAATTGTACAAATCGTTGACTTCAGCAAAAAATGCACAAGTAAAAAATGTAGCCCACAAGTAAAAAATGTTATCGAAAAATTAATGAGCAAATATTAAATAAAACCGTGTATTTTTCCGCAACTTTTTATCGCGCGTATATTGTTAGGCAAATGCGAAATTTTAAACCATTCAGGAAACAAGTTTTTTATTGTGAATGAAAATGAAAAATATCTCAACTCCCGAAAGCATATGTTTCTCATTTTTTTCAACGTCGTTTTATTCTCGAAAATATCATTGAATTTTGTATAATAATAGGCGAGGAGTTATCTGCGAATGAAACTGCACATATTTCATTTCTACAATGTTGATACGCCAACAAAAACTAATCAATATTCGCGCTAAAATGAAACTCGGTTGCTTCGCACTCAATGAGACAGCGAACAAAATGGATTTTTGAGCTCAATTTTGGTAACCCGCGCCAATTTATTCCCCCAAAATAATAGAGACGAAAACACGAAAAGTCCAAAAATATGCTGCTCCCTTATATTAAGGCTTAGCGCCGTGTTTAACTTTGTTATATTACGTTTCTGACTTCGCCAAATTCGTTTTTCTTTAAAAAAAAAAACTTGATAAGAACGCATGCATCCGCATTTTGCGAGATAAGGGACTTTACAATTTCTATGAGGAAAAGTAACTTTCTTAGAGAAATACTTTCAAATATCATCGAAATGATGCATTTTATGCCTCGAGGGTCTTACATGTATATGTACGTTTCAGGAAGTTTTAACACAGTAGAATACTTATTTCTGGTATGAAATATGTTTATTTTTTAATACGGAAGTGGCAAAAAAAAGACAAGGGTTCCCTAGAAATTTCATTTTCAACTTCCCTGACTTTTCCAGGTTTTAAAAAATTTCCCTGACCAATGACAACGTGAAAAATAAGTAAAAATAGTAAAGTAAATAGTAAATAGTAAATTTAGTAAAAATATTTACTAACGACAATTTTGAAAATTAACATAGAAATTTTTCAAAAAAAAAATGTAAAAAAATTGCATGAAAATGTTTTAAAATGGAGAAATTTTGTATTCGGAAAATGTTAAATTTTTGTCCTCGGAAAAAGTGGGAAATTCGGCAATTTTGTCCTCAGAAAAATGAGAAAATTTGTACTCTGAAAACCTAGAAAATTTTTAAATTTGTACACGGAAAACGTGGACAATTTTCTTACTATGTACTCGGAAACAAACATTTTGCAAATTTATACTCGGAAAACGTGGAAAATTGTGCGAATTTGAATTTGGAAAAGGTGGGAAATTTTGCTAATTTGTACTCGAAAAACCAGGAAAATTGTGTAAGTTTGAACCTGGAAAATTTTGCAAATCTTTTTTTTTAAAACATTTGGAAACTAATTAAATTTATTAATTTTAATTGATTAAACCATTTAATTATATAATTAAAAATAATATTTAAATTAAAATTACTTCTGTTAAAATAATAAATCTGAAAAGGAACGGGATACGATTTATCACATAATTTCAGAATGTAGTTTTAAATAACGAATTTACTAATGCGAAGAAAAATTTCATGAAATTTTGCAATCACGTGTCACGTTACCATCTTAAAAATGTACTGCGCCGCCAGATGACGTTTCATTAATCCGCATTGCATTACAAAAGGAAATAAATGGCAAAATTTACGCTTCTCCAGCTACTTATTTATAATTCATACCCAATTTGCGATGGCCTTATTCATAAAAAATGATTCCTGCCTGCATGTTTTGCATTTATTCGCGAAAAAAAAATCGCATTAATTCTCAAAATATAAAATTTGGCTCGAGTTTATGACACGAAAACGTGTCCTCTTTTACACATTTATGATACTTAACGCAGGAGCTTTCCAAAGTTTATGTTGTAGGGAATATTTTCATGAAAATTTGGTATATAAAATTGTATCTCGAATAAGAAATATCCAAATAATATACACAGTGCGTAAATAATTTATTAAACGTACTCACGCATGCAAACAATGCGCTCCTGGTGGGCGTTATATGTAAAACTCATTTAAAATTTTATGAAAAGTCACACAATTATTCACGAAATGAATTTAAATAAATTAAGTTTACTTAAACAACTTAAATTTAAAAGTACTCGGTACATCACTAGTCAGGGACTTGTTAAAGACAAGCTACAACACGTTTAGGCCATGTAAAGTACACGTTATAAAACATTTAAGAAATATGCCACCAGGTTCCCCAAGAAAAAATTTTATTTTCAACTTCCCTGAGTTTTCCAGGTTTTGAAAAACTTTACTGACCAATGATAATGTCAATAATTTACACATTTTGTAACATTAACTAATGACAAATTTTAAAATGTATATGGACATTTTATCCAAAATGTAAAAAAAATGTAATCTTAAAAACGTAAATTTTTTTTTAAATTTGTCCTCAGGAAACGTGAGCATTTTTTTAATATTTGTCTTCGGAAAACGTGGAGAATTTTTCTCAATTGCAATCGGAAAACGTTGAGAATTTTCAAAATTGCACTCGGAAAATGTGGAGAATTTTGCAAAATTGCACTCGGAAATTGTGGAGAATTTTGAAAATTGCCTCTCGGCAAACGTGGAGAATTTTGCAAAATTCCACTTCGCAAACGTGGAGAATTTTTCAAAATTCCACTTCGCAAACGTGGAGAATTTTGCAAAATTTCACTCTGCAAACGTGGAGAATTTTGCAAAATTTCACTCCGCAAACGTGGAGAATTTTGAAAAATTCCACTCCACAAACATGGAGAATTTTGAAAAATTCCATTCCGCAAACGTGAAGAATTTTGCAAAATTGTACTCGGCAAACGTGGAGAATTTTGAAAAATTTGACTCGGCAAACGTGGAGAATTTTGCAAAATTGCACTCGGCAAACGTGGAGAATTTTGAAAATTTTTACTTAGAAAATGAGCCCTGAGCTAACCATGTGAAAGCATTAGTTTTGAAATGCAACAACATGACTACGTTGAATTTTCCTGACTTTTCCTAGTTTCCCAAATCTGGGGTACCCTGCATTTAAGACATGTAAACACTAAATTATGTCCAAATTATGTAAATTTGGAATATTTTAAAACATGTTAATGTTTAATAATGTGATAATTAAAGGAAACGCACATTTAACTAGTAGGCCTACTATCTTGAGTAACACGATACAATTATAATGCAATTAAAAGTTTTTAGATAATTTGGATTGGTATCATCGATACATCTATTCGTAGATGGCGCCACTATTCTTAAGTTTTACGTCTGTAGACGATCGAATGTTCTGTCACCATTTTTCCTTTTCATCAAACCGATATTTCGGTTTAATCTCTAAAGTACACACTATCATCTTTTTTTCTTGCCCATTATGTGGTTTTTTTCCTCAATCATAAACACGAGCAAACAGTTTTTATTTCAATCATAAAAATCAATTTGATTTCTTTTGCAATAAAATACAAGCTTTAGAACTTGTACACTTGAGGCAAGGTTATATGAGTCCAACACACTTACTTAGTGTTTCCATTTTTTAGCCACAGATTCCAAAACTATTAAATAGAGTATACAAATATTTCACTTTGCATTTTTTAATTATATACAAAACTTTATTGTTTTAAGTTTGGCGGAGGCACAGTCTACATTCTACAGCTGTACATGTACATTTTAATTCAATTTAGGCATTTTTTTGTATAGTCACCACTTATGTACAGTGACCAACATCGCATTGTTTTTTTGGTGGTCACTCTTAAACAGGTTTTACTGTTATCACTTTTTTAGCGGTCAAAACATGTTTTACTTACGAAACAATATAAAGCTGTAATTCAATCGTTACTGGAAAAAATGTTAAAAATATTCCAAAATGTATATCATCCATTTTCGTCTTCAAACAAACTAATTAAAAAAAGGGAATCATATGCGATGTACATGTAACATGTCAATTTATAAATAACAAATATTAATTAATTCGTTTAAAGTAATTTGTGGATTTATTTGATTTACATTTTTTTTTGTAGGCGAAACGATTTTTATACTATACATTATTTTTTAAAAAAAATTTAACTAAAGGTTTAACTATATGTTTACAAATATATTCATTTTTAGTTAAAAGAATGCTAAATTCTGATATGTTTTTGTGACTTTTAAATAAGTTTCTATGAATTTTCGTTAAGTTCCTATGAATGAAGCCATCTTCAAGTGGTCGGTAATATTTAATTAATAAGAATATCCATAGCAAAGACCAATAACAACTTTTGCTATGCAACGTTTCGGCACCATGTGCCTTTATTCAAGCTCTGAAAAGGAGTTGAAGTAAAGTTACAATAGTTAAAAAACACATAATTCGAAAGAGCGTACAAATCCGTCCCAACACTCACTCTACAGTGTGAAACAATGCAGTAATGTATAGAGGCGTCAAGAGTACGACCCCTAAGAAGAACATAATTCAACCATACGAATTAAACTTGAAGAATATCACATGAGTGACGAAACGTTGCTTTAAAGTAAACACCCATGGTCGTCTCTTTTTTTTTCGATTGATCTCCGACCACTTGATGTCAACAATGTTCTCCAAACCAATTCATTAGTCCCTGACTTTTTCATAAATTTCAAGTTTTCCAGATCCGGGGCAACCCTGTTTTGTTCAAAAATCTCGCAGTAGTTTAAAATCTACAAACCCAACCAAAACGATGTCAAGGAAAAATGTCGATACCACGCACTATTTTCTATTTTAAGTCAAGTGAAAGCATACCTTTTCTCGCGTATACATTTGCAATATTTTGAAACCAGATGCCATAATTATCAAGTAACTTTCTCTGACCTGGATTTTACTCGATGTCTTCGCATTTCTAAGAATTGCATCCTTTCCGGTTTTTTGGGGGGAGGAGGGGGGGGGGTTGGAAATCACAATATCTAGGAAGTAGGTCCTTTAACAGATTCCTTAGAAATGTGTCGAGATTGCAATTCTCGAGAGGACCTTCGTCTTTAGTTTCCTTCTTCCAGTTCTTATTTTTTTTCAGAATAATTTGATAGTGTGTTGTATAAACACAAAAGCCAAAGACCAACAACCTAAGGCTCCCAAAACGAATTGCTACAACGTGCATCGACTGTTGAAAGGGAAAGGTGTTTTCATTATTAGAGATAATTAACATGGCTGAGAAGAACAGCTCCATCATTGCCGACGCGTTGACACGTGACTTATAATCAGTGTCCCTGTAGCATTTCGTGTCATGTTGTTGTGCAATGTTCAGACTGTACAATTACGTGCATACCGGAGTAAAGACCTGCTTGGCAGAAGGGCAAAACCATTAAATAATAAAGGGTTTCTCTGACCGAAAATAACACGCTTTTAATGGATTCTGTGGGCAAATGGCCTCTTAAGAAACTGGATAATTATCTATCGTATATTATACACTTGTATGACAGTAGGCGATGTTCTTATTCAATCAAAACCCTTTATAGATTAATGCGACTAATGTCACGTGATGTGACAGGGTTCACCCAGAAATTTCATTTTTAACATCCCTGACTTTTCGAGGTATTTAAACAAATTTCCCTGACCAATGACAATGTCAAAATTAACGTATTCCAACGGTATCCGTAAGTTGGCAAAATCGACACACAATATTTTTGCAAAATGTACTAATGCAGGGCTCTCCCAAACATTACATTTTCAACTCCCTGACTTTTACAAGTTTGAAAATAAATTTCCCTGACCAACGACAATTTAAAATCGACGTAAGTCAATGTTATCCACGATTTCGCAAAATACACATGTACAAGGACAACTTTCAGTCTTTTGCAATACATGTATTCAATAATGTCAACATTTTCTGAAAATTGTACAAAGTTTTCAGAAATTACCAAAAACTTTTAGTGAATTGACATCACTTTTTTAAATTTACAAACAAAAAAGGACGTCCTTTTTGTGAATCGACGTCACTTTTTTAAAATCTTAAATGTCTTTTTGACGTTATTTTTTTGGTCAACCTGCTACGTTGCTACGTGGGAGGGTCTTTAAAAAAAACGAGGGCCTGTTAGACCTTCACAACGTTTATCGGTCAAGCTGATGTTCGTGTAGGCAATCTTTATCAAATAACCATAATTACATATATATTGCGCATTAATTGGAATAATATGAATGCATCGAGGTACATGTATAACATTTAGCTTTTCATTTCGCATTTGTGCAAAGCTATTCGATGCAATTCCATGCGTGATAATTTCCACACTTTGTCTCTGACATATGTTTCTGCACGAAATTTGAACATATAAATAATGCTCAAAATACCTGCACGGACCGAGTTCACTGGCGCGGCACGTACCACGTGATCAGAAATGATGGGCCCATCGAAGGAAAATCGATTTTGGCGATGAAAAATGGCTTTTTTTGCGGAATTTCCTGTGATTCCGTGCCGAGCTAACATGAAAATGTAGCATTAATTCAAGAGCCGAGTAGGCGAAGGTTATTTCTGTTATTATTATAGCACCGTTTCCCATTTGTTTGCCTGCAAATGCCCTTGCTATAGAAAAGATGGCAGTTTCCCAAATCCGATTTAAAAAGACGTGGAAAAGGAGCGTCGTCGGCATGACGCAAAGACTATCGATCACAAAATACAAATTTATATTCCGAAATTATATCTCGATACCTTGCTCGATACATGTCGAGGTCAAGAAACTCAATCCTAAAGTAGGCCTGTGAAATTTGTTGATTTTTAATAAACTTACATTTCCACTTAACGCGTCAAGCTTAACCCTGATGTTCATATGGACCTTAGTGACATTTCAATTTTTTGCAATGTTTTCAAATTTTATGACATTTTCAAAATATGTTTCTAAACATATACAGTACATCGATTTTGGGGAAATTTGACCATGGATCAGTAATTTTCTGAGGCGTTTAATCAAATTTTACAATTTATGAAAAATTTGTAAAAAAAATTGTTTTCGAAGTTATTAATAACAGCCATGCATGTTTCAAAGCCAAAGATAGCATAAGTAGTGCACAAAGGTGAAGTAAACAAAACATACTGTTGAACATGTAAAAAATTGTTTACATTGAGCATTTGAACAAAGTTTGAAAGACCGTGACCAGTAAATTTTGGTTTTGACAATTTTTTATGAAAATCAATGGCCAAATGTAACTTCATAATAAAATTTATTATTGTAGAGCATCTCATAGAAAATATTCAGAAATAAATATTTTATGTGATGGGGTACGTCCATAAGGACCACAACGGCAAGAAAATGCATCTTAACTTTCCAGGAAAGTCGTTTCTGCAAAATACAAATGATTTCAACTGCATTTTTACTATTATTTTACAAGAATGTATTCTATTTTAATAAACTGCTCGATGAAATGTGACGCGATATACCCGAGTGCATTAAATAGCGGGATATACATGTATAAAAGCACGGTTAAGCACCCTTGTGTTTTCCAGACTATATGTTATATAGAAGAGTATTTTCATAAATATATTTGGAAAGATATCTTCTCCATCCGGGCATTAAAACTTAATTGCATTCTCAAGAAATACAGCGTGAATAAATTTAATCCAATATCAAGAATTTCCTGCGAATCATACGTAAATTACGTCACGTATAAAACAATGCTTTAAACCTCTTCCGAGTTTTAGGATAATAAACTTTAGTCTTTTACTGATCTGTTGTAAAGCTTGCATATTGATACGAAAATGTGTGTATACATATTATTGCCACCCTTTATTGCGCCCTTTTTTATTACAAAACACATCGTGGCGCTGCATGCAAATGACGCTGCGCGGTGGTGGCGCCACCAACCTTCCTTAACGGTGCTATAACGAGAATCTATACCTGTATAGTACACTAGCCATAAACCAAAAACTAAAAACAAAAAAAAAAAACGTTTCTCTAAAAGTTTGTGACAACAATTTAGTTGCAATTTTTTTTTCAGACATTTAAACCAAAATCCGAGTTTATTTATGACAGAAAAAAAAATTGTGCATGCAGATGGCCCTGCATGGTGGCGCACCAACCTTTCTTAATGATTTTATCGGTACTTACGGGTTTTACGAGACTAGTTAAAGCGCCTCCATGTGACGACAAGGAGAAGAACTAATTCACGTGGAAATTGCTCATATCTTATATCGCATTTTTATAGTTCACATGATTTACTTCCAATTTTCATTCTCCTTGTCGTCGCATGGTAGAGCTATAAACTAGTCTCGCAAAACCCGTAAGTACCAAAAATTACATCAACAAAAAATTCTCCCCTAAGCAGTAGTCCAAAAAATGTTTACACCCCAATAATTGATCAAGAGGGAGCAATTATTAATCATTTCCAACTATCATTAAAATACAAAATATCGTCAAAAATAATATTTAATTAGTGATTCCAAATGTTATTTTCACAAATAATTTGAATATTTCCTAAATACATGTAAGCTAGTTAAAAGGTTCGAAAAAGTAAACAAGTGAATCTTATGTTGGTCTGGAAATAGTTCGAATTGTTTTGGAAAATTTCACAAATTATTGGGTTATTATTCAATTCAATTAAATTCAACACAGTACCCTAATATCAGTAAATAAATACCATGTGGTAGGGTGACATTATTGTCTGCCGTAATGTTTGAAGTTTTAAAAAAAAGTTCTTAGAAATGTTTTTTCAAAGGAAGATAAAGAACTGCCACCTACAGTCATCATTTTCTTGGTCTTGGAGGCTGCCTCCACTAGCTGTGGCTGCAGCTGCTCCAGCTCCTGCTGCATCTCGGAGATCTGCAAGGCAGCGAACACTAGGTTCTCCAGACCGACCTCATAGCGTTTCCTGGCCGCCTTGAACTCGCTGTCCTTCTTGGTCAGCAGTGCGCTGAAGCTGTCCAGCAACTGCAGGAAAGTGGTGGGGGTGACGTAGACACGACATCCCTGCTCCTCCAAGAACTTCTTGGCCAAGGTGCGCGTCTTCAGGTGGAAGTACTGGCACGCGTTGACAATGGCTTCCTGTCTACCCTTTCCAGTTTTTTCCAGCTCCAACGGCGCCAAGAAGTGACGGGCTACGCACTCCAGAGCGTCAGCGGGCCAGGGCTGGAACCAGTCGATGGTGCAGCAGTTGATCAACGACGGAAACTGCCGCAGCCGATGTCGGAACACCTCAGACTGGGGGCTAAATGCGATGACCAGGTGCAAGTTTTCCCGACACCGCGCCACGAATGCGGCAAAGAGCGCCAATGGAGAGTTGAGCTCGGCAGCGCCCTCCCCTGCCCTTGAAGGCGCCGTCGGCTGAGCGACGGAGCGGATGGCTTGGAAGATATCCTGCTTTTCGTCGGCGGAAAAGATGTTGGGAACCTCGCCCGAGTTCAACAAGGAGTCGATATCCTCCAGAAAACTTTCGTGCTTTATGTGGAAGTCGGTCACCAAGAAGACGGTGGGCTTGCCCTGGGTTCCTACAATCCGCAACATGTCTTTCAGGTCATCGCGCCACTCGGTGATACCGTAGTTCTTGGTGATCTCCGGTTGGAACAGATTGAAGCCCGACATGGACGCCGCCAGCCGAACAAGAGTTTGTCGGCCACAGCCACTGACCCCGACGAGCAGGCAGTGTCCTCCCGGGATGCGTAGCACGCGGCAGATACGTGACAGGTGCTCCAGTACGTAGGGAAAGACAACTACGCTCATCCGTGTCTTGTGCGTGTTGTTGTATTCCTCCACAGATAGCGCCACCACCTTGCTAAACAGCTCCATGCTGGTCACTTCCTCGTAGCGGCGCTCCTCAGGCAAGCTGTCCGGCTGCAGGTAATCGCCAAACATGAGACTTCGCATGTCCTCTTCAGTCACCCGCCGATTCTTAGCCCCCAATTGGTCGAAGACCACATCGAAGTTGTCCCTGAAGTGAGTTTTCACGCACTCCTGCAGCTGCCCAAATAACCAGTGCTGGTCCTCGTCGTCCACCAACCGATCGTAGAAGACGCGCAGCACTTCGTGCGCCCATAACCTGGTGAAGGTTCTCTTGGTCTGCACCGATTCCTTCCGGATCAAGCAGCAGCCAAGGATGACTCGAGCCATGTCACGCAGATTGAACAGATAGTGAAATTTCTGAGGTGTGGGCAGCAGCCGTGCCACCGCCGCCTTGTAAATGGCCATGGTGGCTGGTACAATGTTGCCAATGACAGAAAACATGTCCACTGTAAAGTAACTCAGTCGTAGGTGTTGGTTCAGCATGGTGGTGAAGACGCGCTGCAGAGTTTCTGGGCCAAATGGGTTCAGGCCGACGACGTGAAAGTGGCGGAGGAACCGTGGCGAAGCCTCCCCACTGGAGACGCCCATGGCGGCCAGAAAGGTCAAGTCCACCAGTTTCATCTTGGTTAGCTCCTTGCGGTCGTACCAAAAACCATAGTCGAAGAACTGCCGGAGAAGTTCCAGAGGCGGCTGACAGCCGTACGTCTCACGTGCAGGCAGGTTTAGGTCGTCCAGGAAGACTACGCAGCGCTTGCCTATCGGAGGCCCAAACAGACCCTTGCGCCTCTTTTCGAGGTTGCTTAGCACGATGTCTTGCACCTGACCGGCGCCAGTCTGTGCAGAGAACGACACGAACACGGGTAGAAAGCGGTCCTTGGGAAGGTTGTGCAACAGCTTGTTCTTTACATAGACACTCTTTCCTGTACCGGTAGGCCCCACGAAGAGCAAGGGTTTCCTCTGGCGCAGGCTCAGGTCGATAAGGTAATTGCAGCGCACGGTATCCATCGTCGGCACAATAAGCTGCCACACATTGGTGCAAGCGTCCATCTCCGACTCGAGCGCCCACAAGAAGTCATTCCAGTGCTTCCACTGACCTTTTTGCTGGTACTCATACACATAATCATAGACCAAGCCCTCGTTTGGGAACAACACATCGATCTTGCACACCTCTGGCGGCAGGGGGCGCCCCGGGCTCTTTCCAGCCATGTGTTGTCGCAGGAAGGCGTTGAAGCGCGGCCGGCTCTCTGCAATGCACAACGCCCCCACAGACCACACAACAGCAAATGTGCATGCGCCGATGACCCAGAAGCGGCAATACTTTACTTCGGTGTCTCTGCGCTTGCGGCATACATCATTAAGGAGTCCCTCGACGATGCTAAAAAATGACATCGCCAGATGGCCGTCGGCCACTGACATGAGCTCCTTGCAGTTCTTGTTCTTGAAGTCTAGCGCCGGTTCAATGAGCCACTCGCAAAGTGCTCGGATGAGGTCTTCGTGTCCTCTGGACCAAAGGACCTCTTCATCGGCAGTGATCTTTTGCATCCATGATTCCATGATCGGCCTCCATCCCAAAGCCTTTGGATCCACGTACACCATACCGCAACGACTGACAGTGGCAGGTGATGCGTGGAGTAGGTCCATCACCTCGAAAATTACGCTCATAGTGGGCGACATGGCAATTATCTCACCACTCATGAGGCATAGCTTCTTGTTATCGTCCAGCACAGCGTTCATGTTTTCGATCCACACCGGGTCAACAGGTCCGTCGAACACCACCCACTTGAAGCCGGCATCAGTGGCCATGGAGAAGTCCCGGAAGACGGTGGCCACCACGCCATCGGTCCATTCGTGCGACATGGGGTCGAACTGTCCATACAGCTGGCCCATGGTAATGGACTTGGGGTTGATCACGCGGTACTGCACATTGCCGGCCACGCCACCCTCACCGCGCTCATGCATCAGACTCAGGGTGCTCGCTAGGACCTCGAGCAGACTGGTCTTGCCACCTAGAGTCTCACCCACCAGCATGAAGCCGTGTCGTACCATCATGGTCTCGTAGACCTGGATGAGCTTCTGTAAAAATATGTCAACAGGGGTTAGCATTCGTGCCGCGCACACTTCCAAAGCAGCAGCAGTGAAGGCCCGGTGGTCAACTCGGGGCAGTGACAGGCCTGGGAAAAGGTCGGAAACAATGCCCTCGAATAGCGGTATATCATGTGGCAAAAACTTAGGCAAGTTAACGTCCATGATGGAACGCAGAATGAGTACCTCCTCTTCCTCGTGTGGGTGTCGCAGCTTAAAGGACCCTGCTGTAGCCAAAACTGTCTTGACTGCCCGCATGCCGTAGTCATAGTGGCTTTGTGAGGATAACTGCTCAGAGCACAGCCGGTATGTGGTCACGATCTTGACGGAGAGGTTGCGGGCGTCAATGAAACCGTAAGAATACAGGCTGATTTCGGCGATCATGACATAATCTGGCACCATCATTGCGACGGTGCGAAAGAGGGCCTTAAGATTATCCGGTAGCTCAGAGCGGCCGGCATAACCTGGGTTTTGGGTAATGCAAGTGTAACAGTTGGGGTTAAGCGTGATCTCGGTACCCTCAAACACAAACGCTGTGAGGCTGGCTCGCACTGCCTGGACGATGGTGAGTATCTGTTGCGCCACCACAGACAACACCTCCAGATCGATACGGTTGAACTCATCAAAGCAGGCCCAGGCACCAGATGAGGCAAGGCCTTTGAAAAACTTGCCCATGGCCAAGTAGTCTAAGCCGTCGGAACAGTTGAATACCACGCACTGCACAGCCAGTGCTTTAGCCAGGTCCTTGACTGTCTCAGTCTTTCCCGTGCCGGCAGGGCCCTCAGGGGCACCATTTAGATGCAAGTGGAAGGCGCCTACTAGGGTTCGGTAACACCTGTAAAGGAATGCAGACTTCGTGAAAAATAAGGACATTTTTAGCAAAGGAGGATTTCCAGTGAGCAAGAAAAGGTTTTCTAAAAGAGTTTCAATTTGCTCGTAAAAATTTTTCAAAAAATAAATGGCAAGTTCATAGTTATATAAAAAAAAGTGAGCCGTTGCAGATTTTACCCACCTGTCAGTGAGTGGAGTGATGACCAGTCTTGACGTGTTGCCTAAATACTCGTAAGCATACTTGACTGCTGCATTGATGATGCGCACCAGACAGTCGCCATCCTCCCAATAGTAGCGCAGCTGGGACAGCCATTGAAAGTCACTTGGAGATGCCACACCGCTGTCTAGCAATGACTGGACCACGTCCCTAGCATGGACCTCGATGACAACAAATGAGTTAAGCGTGATGCGTGCCTGGCCGTCGAGCTGGCCTCGCACCAATCCCACAACATCACGCATACGCTCATCTATCTTGCTCAGGTAACTCCTCAAGCTGTCTTGACCATCTTTGTCTAGGCGATCATGGACTTCGGATGTCCAAAAGAGCTGCGAGACGCAAAGGACCACCTGACCTGGCCATTGAACCACCCAATTCTTGTGCGGGATGTTTAGATATGCCTGGCGGGCCCGGTCAATGCTGTCCTTTACTGAGGCCAGCATCACGTCCTGCACGCTGAGCAACCACTTCTCCACTTGCCCATTGGCCTCAGTAGTCGAGATCTTCTGTGTGAACTCCACACGTTCACCCTCACTGCTGAACATGCCAAGAATGTCTAGGGTTTTGTCTTCAAAATCAAGCCGTGCCACGCCTTCAAAGCATTTCTTCAGATGAGGCTGAACTCTGCAAGGAAATGCCAATGAAGTTAAAATCTGTTCATAGAAATGTGATGCGCAGTTATAAACGTGTTCTGATGGCCAGTCAAAACAATACATTAGGAGTGATTAAAATCTTGAACATGCTCCAGATGTACAAAAATTTATGTGACAATGATTCTTTTATATTTCAGAATTAATTTGTTTAAAATTGTACGTAGCTATTACGTGTATGAACAACATACATTATAAATATACTTTTGTCATATAAAGAAATATTAATTTACTTTTATATACTGTACAAGAATACACGGTATATGGATAATAATTTTTACTTGTAAACATTTTGTACATGTTTGTTGTTAGAAATTATGTAAAATCAGTAAGAAAATCGATAATACAATCATATCAATCTAACATTCGCAAATAAAAAGCGAATCATAATTTTAAAAGTTAGATGATACTTCGTGGAGTAGTAATGGCACTCAAATCTATCAGAGTTAGTATTCCATTAAAGGCTGATACCCAACTTAGTTAATATAATAATACCAGATTTCAAAAGCTCACCTTAATGGGTCCTTTGTCTCTGACAAAATTTCAAGCATCTCATCGTTTGACAGGAAAAAGAACCTGGGAAAAAACAGCCGCTTCTTCTCCAGGTACTCGTTGAGGCCCCGATTAATTTGCTCCAGTAGTACAGTGTTGTGCCTTAGCTCGTCCAGGGTGTCCTCGTCGCCAGCGGTGCTCATCACCTTGGGGTCCCGAGCGACGATCTTCATGATCGCCCGCCAGTTTTGATCCACTATAGCAAACAATCGGCCTTCTTCGGGCATCTGCTGCACGATGTCACGAGAGGAGAAGATGGGCTCCAGGTACATCCACTGCGACTGTACCTTGAGCCACTCGTCGATAGTTTCCTGCGTGCGCACCAGCTTGGTCTCCCAGTTCTGCACTTCTTCCTCGAAGGGCTGGATGAAAGGGGAGCTGCGCATCATTTGAATCTTGACAATGTGGTCGTCCAGCGCCAGCTGCACCTCATCGACTGCTGTGAGCACGGACACGCCAGTGTCCCTGTACTGCACGATGGTGAAGTTTACGTGGTCCCAGTCGTGCAGCATTTTCTGGATGGCCCGCTCCATGGCATACTCCTTGGCTGCCGTCACCGTGATCGTTTCCAGCTTCTCCAGGTGTGGGTATAGGTCGTACTGCAGCACCATCCTCAAGGTGGCGCCCGTCTCTGGGATGAGCTGGTAGCCAACGAGCGCGGACATCTGGTGCCAGTGACGGGGCCGGATACCTGGCTGACATAAGGTGTTCACTATGGGCAGGTGCATCTTGAACTGACGGATGCGATCCAGCGTGGCCAGGCAGAGCTTGACCGGAGGCGCCACTGCCTCGCCCTCCTCCTTATCGGCACCCCAGCGCACTGAGCGTCGCCCATCGCCCTCGCGCTGCTTTTGCCGCGCACGGAACAACTTTTGTAGTTTGTGGAAGTTAAGGCTAAAATTGTTTATATCCTGCTCGACAATCTCAGCATCCAGCTCCAAGAAGTTGCCATCCATCCATCTGCAGAGAAAACAATTTTGACTTGTGTAATTTTCTTCAAAATTTTATAATTCAATCTTTGCTCAGGTTTGTTCTTTAGAAAAATTAACAGACGTTGCCAAAAACTAAATAAAATACACTATATTCCACTAAAATAAATGCTTACTTGGCCTCCAGTTTCTGCCACTTGGTAACCAAGCAAAATAGCGTCTTGAAGATATTCACGTTGGTTATGACATCATCCAGCTCGGCATAGCTCGAAAGTGGAAACTGAAAGAGGCCTTCTTCCTATAATGAAAAAAATTCTTGGACCATGTAAATTTTCCTTTAGCAATGAACGAGAATTTTTTACGCATATCAAATTAGCTAAAAAACGTTCCCCACAATAAATTATTTTTTGCCAACATGCACCTCATTGATCTCCTTAATTATTTTCTGCAAATCCACAATGCGCCTGTCGATGCTTTTCACGTCCATTATGAATTCAGCGACCATGGCGATAGTACCACACAGCTCCAGCTCCTTGGCACGGCTCTGCAGTTTTTCGATTTCCACGCCAAGTTTTTCAATTCGGTTTTGGAGGTTTTCATCAAACTGAAGTTTGCAGTCTTCTATAACCTAAAAGAAATAAGACAACAATATCTAGCAGCTACACTAGACACCATATGCAGCGATATCCAGATTCCGCTACCTCTTTGCAATTGTCTATTAATGGCTTCAACTGTCCTGATATGGTCAAAGTGAACCCATTAAGCGTGAAGTCGTCTTCGTTAAATTCATACAGATTCAATAAATAAATCAAGCGTGTGTAAGAATTCTAAGGAAAATGAATACAAAAGCAATAGCTCAAGAATGACATTTCATATTTTACATTCTGAAACTGTTTCAGTGTCCAACCTTCACAGCAGTTTTTATTTTCGGTACATCATCTTTTTCCACCTTGGAGACATAAGCGATCAAATCCGTCATTTCTCTCGTCGAGTCAGGAACTTTCTTCATTCTTCCTTTCATATGTGCCAAGCATTTGCAAATCCTTTTGGGAAATTATAATTTTCTCATGATAAATTTTAAAAAACACCAAGCAAATTAAACATTGATCCAGTTAGCGAGATATAAAAACTAGGAGTTTTATTTTAAGAACAGTGGACATATCTGCAAACAAAAAATCTCTACGGACAGCCTAATGTTTGCTTACCTTAGATTTTCTTCCCTATTACGCTGAGCTACGTACTCTAGAACATGGTTGCGATGCTGATAAGCGGCCTCTACCAGAATCGTCTTCAAATCGGCACAGTGTACCGCAAACATTGGGAAGTACTCAATGCTGGGGATATCACGGATGGTAAAAGCTAGGTCATGGTAATAGTCAATCAGCTGAGGAAAGAACATGAAACTACCGTTAAATGAATCCGATCGAAAATGTAGAAACAGGAAAATGTAGAAATGAGAGTGTTACCTGGCAATAATCTTCAAATTTGTGCTCCACTTCTAAGAAGGCAACAATTTCTTTCATGGCCTGGCCGTCAACGAGCGCATTGTAATTTCTCACTGCAACGAGATTAGGCAATGTTGGATATTTACAGTTTAAGGAAGAAAAAAATCTATAAAACTCGCCTTACCATACTTGTCAATGAGCTGCTGTGGCCCCTTAAAATGTTTATGGATGGACAGCAATATTGTTTCGTGAGCGTATCTCAAGACAGATTCCGGAAGCTTGGTCTCCATCATAGTGACAGCTCCATCAGATAACCAAGAATCGATAGTTGGAATCTGATTCAAGCTTGTCAAAACCTAATAATGATGATGATCGGAAATTATTGTTAATTATATATATGCACATTGGAAGATCCCAAAAACCATAGGCCACGCACAGGTCGACCAAACTAGAAAATCGACTTTTCAATTGATTTTCATTCTAAACCAGACCTTTTTTATAATGTTCGTGATCAGCGCCTCTAAATCCTGTACAGACGGTTTTGCCACAACTGTTTTGTTCTCGAGCCCTAAAGACAGCTCCAGTATCGGAAAATTGAACCCGTTTTGATCGTTGTAAACGTCGACAAACGTCTGCACACTACGATGTACCAACTCTTTTAGCTAAAACGAAAAGCAGCTCGTTCAAAGAACCTAATTAAGACATCCACGTGAAACGATGACAGATGGTGAGGACTTAATTGGTGTAAGAGCAATTAGACCACACACAATAATTTAAACGGTATACATTTCTTCTAGCTGTCCTTTTCAAAATGGTAGGGAAAATAGGTTCAAACAAATGCGTGAAAAAGAATGAAAGAGAAAAGCAGAGAGTAATTTCTAGAATGACTGGTATGCTATGCTCGATCGACCACATCTAAGAGCAAACGCCCAGCTCTTTGGAACCGAATATCATAACACTGATTCTCATCCACTCACCTGAGCAGACAAAACCGAAGTTACACATTTATAGAACGCTTCATTATTTTTGGTCTGGCATTTTTTGGTCACTGGCTTGGATACGATTTTGATCACTTGTGGAAACCAGCTTGAAACAAAATATGATTTTCTAAGCCAAGTTGTTTTGAAACAACTACGTTTGCGTGATATTAAGCTTAATAAAAACAATACTCGAAGGAAAGCCCATTACCTATGTAAAACTTTGTCCTCTCCTTTAGTGCAGTCGTCTTGCACATGCTCCAGCAAATTCTCCCAAGTTTGAACACCATAAGATCTGAAGATCATTCAAATATCAGAAATATACTGCAAATGCCAGTTAATTCTCAACACAAATAATACATAACATTCAGTTAATGCTTACGAGTAAAGGTGACAATTTAAAATGACCATGTTTCCCAACACATTCTTGCACAAGCTCAACAAAACCCTCATCGCCGGATCCAATAAAAATAAGCGCTTCCTGACTTCCTTCTGGCTTTTGACAAAATTTGACGCATGGATAAATGGTCCTCGAACACCATCATGACTGCAAACCACCACGAATTTGCAAGTATCAAATATGAACGCAAATGCAAGTTTACTAACGTTGTAAAAATTGTTTGAAAATTGACAGGGTCCATAATCTCATCTGTGAACACTTGAAAACTTCACTTTCAGTATTACAAATATTTTGGCCATATCATCAAAAATGTGTTTAAAAAAGATAAGCAAACAGTTTAACTGTAAAAGAATGAATTACAAACGACAAGTATTAAGAACAAATTGAAAAAATTATATCCATTTTTGTGTAAAGTTTTCAAAACATTCAATTTGATATAGATTTTAACAAAAAATATTTGTTTGACAAAAAAATGTGCTTTCACCTTGGATCACAAACACCAGCAGATTCCTGGTGCACACTTGAATCTACTGATGCAGCTTCATTTTGTTGAACTAAAAGTAAACATCGAAAATCATCCCTCCAACCGAAACTCTGGTGTGGGAAGGCATATACCAAACCAACCTGTGAATGCGACCAACACTCTGACATAATCTTCTTTAACACTGCATATTATCTCTTCCATCTCACGGTTCTTTGGATCATATCGGATGGGGATTTTTTGAAGAATTCTCTTAATGCACACATCCTCCAATGGTGCAATGAAAATTGTACTTGCACTGTAATTTGTTGAAGCAATGGTTGTCTATAAGAAAAATATAAACAATTCTAATTGAAACTGGCATTTCAAACAGGTGTGTAGAAAACTCATTAACTTCTCAACTGCATTGATGTTTACCGTTTTTCTCTCTTTACAATCCAAAGAAAGCCCTATCTGAGATCCATTGGTGTGTTTATGGTTCATCAGTGTAAGCTTGGAGCTTCGTTTCTGTGAAGGTATTTTCGACTTGTGCCTGTTGAACACATTTTTCTTACACTTTTAAAATTTGCCCGGAGTGAATTAAAGGATTGAATAACCGGCTATAGCACAATAACAATTTTAAATTGATGACCTTTCAAACCTAATTAAGACACATTCTACCATCAAGTCAATAAAAACTCACACATTAATTTAATCTTAAACAAATCATAATAACGCAAATGAAATGACACATGTACTGGTTTCATGGATTGCTTAACGGTATTTTCATATATTTATTTTTGTAAAGTAATCTAAAGTAAAGAATGCACTTGACTAACTTGATAAAGAGTAAAATTAATTTGAACCTTCAGCAAACATTGAATGGAAAGTACCTATGATTAGGAGAAAAAATTGTAATTTTATATTTACCAGGAATTTTTTATAACATTTCATCACAGAAGATAATGCCACCCAGATTGGTACCAAAATTGCTATTTTTAAATTTTTTTAATTTATTTATAAAAAAAAACATTTCATTGCGATTTGCTCAGACAAACTGCAATTCAATGAAAATTGCCATTACAAATTATAAAAAAGTTACTATGGAGTGAAATTGCAGTAAGAACATGCTAAATGTGCTCGATGTAATCAAACCTTGCATGACAAAGGATATTAAATTTAAAATAACAACTTACATTAATCCAGGAATAACGCTGTCCAAATACTGCCTTTGTTTCGGAGGATTATAATGTAAAAGGAAGCAGTCTGCATATGGATCATTTTTATACTGACTGAGATCAGGCACAGGGGAAAGTGGAGGAAGGCCTCGTAAACCGAGCTTTTTCAATTGTTCCTGCAATTCACTTCCTTTTTTACCCGCTTCCATGATGACAAAAATCTTCTCCGGACAATCAAAAACTACACATAAGCAATCATGAAACATGAACCTAGTTAAAAAAAAACCAAAAATCGAAATAACATTCTGCGATCTTCATTTCCAAAACATCCAGTGGTGTCCTCACATGATCATTTTAATAACTACCATGCAGGAGCAATGAAAGTGCATGCAAAAGACATTTTCCATTATGAAGAAGAAATATTTTCAGAGGATCAGTTGAAAGAAATTGGAGCGAAGTGAAACCCAGACCTTATCGAAAACATTAGGATGTAAAAATTCGCAATGAACCAAGAAGTTACAAGAAATGAATATCGAAAACATCAATGATAAACCCTCATGTTGCTTTGTTTTCCCATGTGTCATGGAATACCAATGTACACAATCGCATGAATTAAACTGTGATAAAAGTTGTCACAAAATTAAAAATCAAAAAGAAATAAAATAAAGAGTGCATTCCTGATAGTTAGAATAACTAAAAATGTGGTTGCACCTGCCTGAATTTAGGCAGTGATTGATGCAAATGATTCAAATTACCCAGAAGGTGATAAAATCCAATACTACCCTTTCCATTTTATTCTGATATAATTAACTCTTATTCAAGAGCATTATTTTTAAATGCAGAAATGAACAATCAAGTTATTACCTGTCAGAGACTGAAATTAACTTAACAATTTGCAATTTCCTTTTTTCTAAAATAATTAAACATTAAATTACAGTAAAACCTCGATTTTATGACCTAATTGGGACCAGAGGTGTTTCATAAAATCGAGGTTGACATTCAAAACAATAGAAAACCAATTTAAAAAAATAGGAAACAAGTCAATTAAGTTTTCAAAGTATGAATTTTCTTCTGTTTCACCATCTTCATTTTTTTGTCAAAGCCAAATCCCTTTATTTTTAGTTGAAATAGCTGGACCACTGCTACAAGCAGGCCTCAAACGAGGTACCTACATGTATTTAATTAATTTTCCCAAGCCTGCACCAGCCAAAAAACGCACGGTGTGGTCAGCAGGAGCCTCGCGCTGATGATTTCATAAAACAGAGGTTTCATATAATAGAGGATCATAAAATCGAGGTTTTAATGTAGTTCAAAATGGATCAGGAGATTCACAATAACACAATAATGGAAAGCACTGAACGTTTCACTTGCCTGGTAAATTTAAAAATTTATATCACAAACGTCTTTCATTACATATCTAAGATCTAGGATTAATTTAACTTTTCTAAGATACTTACTCAGTTCGTCAAAAGTATTCCCCAAACACTTGCAGCGCATTGTTTATACACAAGATACGTCTAGTCAAATAAGACAAGCGGCCAAAATTTGTTTACTGTTGCCATGGCAACCAATCACATGAACTACGTGCATTTATTTACATTACCAAGAATTATCACGAATTATCACATGACAATTTACATATAGATTTAACGCAATCGTCCGAAGCTCGCGCTCATTTCAGGTGGTTGATGTTACATGGGGAGGGACTTCTCTGACAATCTCTAAGCCGGTGCACAAATTTACACCATTATTTTTCTAATTAAGTTTATCCCGTAAAAATTACCACTCATGACGCATGTACCTACATTGCGGTGACTATGAAGAGAATTGTGACACAAGACATCTCGTAATGGAATCATATGAGATCATTCACACACAAAGAGAGCCTACTAGTGATAAGCTATAAATTAAATGAACGGGGAGCTATGAATCAGATTAAAGCGCATAAACTAGCGATTGGTGAAATTTAGCGCATTGATGAGCTTACCGGATTACGGACTACTTTTTGTGGAATGATGGGGCGCGCTTGGAAGCCTGTCAGCAGAGTGCCTTGCTCAGTCAACCGCATTCACTGTTATGGTTTTGCCCTTCGGGTCATCAAAACGATCCATCGTGTTGATGCTGACGGTCATGTTGATGCCAAAGCCCAGGATGATTATCAGGATGCTAACCACGAAAATGCCCATCCAAATACCGATCGTGAAGAAGCCCACACAATCAAATGCATCTCCAAACACACCGCCATTTTCGTATGGCTGCACCTGAAATGAACAAGCATTGAAATAAATGATCGGTCACAAATGAGCCAAATCAAAAACTGTCAAGGCTGAAGATTAAAACTACATTTTGGAAGCTGTGCAGCACGTGTGCAAAACAACAACATCAATGAACAGAAAACTTAGCATGCTGATTTTGAACACGAGATTTCATGATTGCCTAAGTGTGAATTGTAGCATTATCTATTAATATACCGGTACAAACTTCTAATGGAAATGGCTACTGTAGCATCGGATCTGCCATCATGTTTCAAAAAAGGTGAATTTTGTACACTATCACTACATAAATTATTAATACGAAAAAAAAAGTACCTGGAAGTCGTCAAATCTTAGGCCAGATTTATTCATCTGATTAAGATTTTGATTATACATGTCAGTGATGAAGGACTGTTGCGCACAATGATATGAGGCATTCACTGGCGCCCAGAACTGACTATCCACATCCATTTTATCAGATCCAACACCTGCTTTAGTATTGTAATCCAAAGACACATTTGCCAGACTCCAATCATTATAATCAGTCCTCTCCAGAATCAATCTTACATAAAAAATAGAAAACGTTATTATTGATACTACAGAAATGCTGTATTTACAAAACTAATACTTTAATCAAACTTCTTCAAAGACTTCAGAAGAGTAGCACCCTTCTCACATGATTCAAGTCATTATCTGGCTCGTTGATGTCAACGTTAACTCTTTCTTTACAAAAAATTCTTAATTAAAATTGAAATACAAGTGTATAGGCAAGCCACATCTGCTTTCTATTTGCGATTAGACGATGGAATAATCTTCCTAAAAATAGTTTAAGATTTCCTACAAATTCAATTCAACAATGATGCATAATGTCAATCGCAACTGACATAGGAGCACTCTCCTGAAAATGGGTGAGACTCCCTACCATATGGCATTTGTTTGCTGACTATAGGGAACATTTCATTGCTTAAATGTTAAGGACACAAATAAAAATGCTGCCACTTACGTAATGACAGCCATGGTGACGTTGGCATCTTGTGTACTATCGTTGTAAGAGATAATGATGCTAAAAATGAAAAAAAAAAAACAAAAAAACTAGCCAATTTAAAAAACTGAAACGACCCCAAATCCAAATATTCTAACAATGTAGAAGCATTTCTATGGCTATATCGAGTCATAAGTCATGGGAATTATGTTGCTAATAATTTTAATTATTGGACTAAGCGGTACAAACAGGTACAATAGCATACAAACACTTATGGAATCTTGGATAATTCCTAATTACCTTGCGGTTATATTGTCACTGGTGCTACATTCAAAGGAATATAATCCCCCTTCGTTGGATAACGTGTAGCTAGAATCGATAAAGTAATCTGTATCCGAAATGGCCGCCTTTTTGTAAATGTCAATGGTCATGTTTTCAAAGTAAACGATGCAGGACTGGTTGCTTTGAAAAAAAACGCCGGTGTGATTGTAGTCGGATTCCTCTCCAAATGCCAGAGCATGACGAGAGGCGCGATTGTGCGCTCCCTCAGCAGAAACCTTACGAGAAGAAAAATTTAAATGGAAAGCAATTGTTACTAGAGAAATACACCATCAACACCTAATGGAAATAAAACGGTAATGCACAACCCGAATCCCACAAGTTGACTTTTAGCATGATCAACACCAAAGAATCATTCCCAAATTTCAGTAACTTTTTATACATATTTTTTTTGTCACTTTACCCAATGATTTAGCTAGGGAATAAAAAACAATGTGGAGCAGTATGCAATTACTAACCCAACTTGAAGAATGACCAGTGTAGATTGCAGTGTATGTAGGGGAACTTCCAGTAACCTGTTTTATAGTATCTCCAATGATTTTATCTACAAACAATGAAAATAAAAAACTATTGTAAAACCATCAAATGTGATGGAAAAACTCCGGTATCGCCAATTTACCAGACAGATAAAAACGCTTTTTGTTGGATGCTTAACTTTCATAATATTTTAAAATGGTGGCCACCAGCAACCAATCATTCACACATTTTTTTTCAGAACGTGCATGCAGTTGAAGTAAGTGCGATTTGAAACAATAGTGCACTTAAATGGGGAAACAATACTTACCATTTTTACTCAAAGCTTGCTGCCTATCTGATGATGCATCCGTGCTTGGGAGATGGATGACAAAAAGATTGTTATCTAGTTTGCCATCACTCAAAAATTCGGCACCCTCGACGTCCACCATTTTTCTTCCACTGGCAAGGGTTGAAATGCTGTCTTCAGGAGACTCCACTGAAGGCAGCATGGTTGAAGGATTGGTATCTAACAAACTCTGCACCATAAAATATTGATATAAAAACCATAAAAATCTTTGATAGGGAAAAATGACTGCGCTTGACCCACCTGGATATTTGAAAACGAGTTCTTCTGGTCATGTTGCCCATAAACATTACCCCACAATGTGAAATCTTCCATGCTAAGCTAGAATCAAATGACAGAAGGACCAAAGAGTAAGATACACAATTTAGAAATAACTTTACCATATTACCAATCACAATCTCAGGCCATTACTCCTGGGGCGCCTGTATCACCTCCACTCTCAGCGATCTAAAACTATCCCCCTCTCTGTTCGAAGGGAAGAACATAGGCTCCACCTTCTTTTCAGCATTTTTAACTCTCTTACTATCATGGACAAAAGACACTTTCTCTCTAACCCCCCCTTCTCTGGCCGATGTGATCATCCTCTCAAAGTACGCCTATACTCTCCCAATCACACTTTCTATAAATTCTCTTTTTTTTCCTCGCACGATCCCACTCTGGACAACCTCCCTTGCACGGTTGTATAGGCTCTATCCCTCGAATCTTTCAGATCTCGCCTTACCTACATTCGCCTAAACAGGCGTGCGACAACGAAAATCATGCAGACAACCCACCTCTGTCTCTCTCTGAGACCCTCTAAATCACCATAAGGCCAACGTCGCGGTGATTAACCACTAAACTAAATGCTAATTTTAAATAAATAGTCGACTCATCATTTATTTTCATCACCAACTATTTCTACGAAGTAAACCAAATTTGAAACTTACGTCATCTTGAATGAACCATAACACAGGAGATTTGCGGTCTAATTTATTAAGAATATCCTCTTCGAACTCATTCCTTGTCATTTGGTGAACAGCGGAGACTGACTGTAAGTCATTTCCCAAACTAAAAGAAACAAAATTTCCTAGTATTTTCTCACGCTATGCCTAGTTAGTGTTCACGAATATGTATTAACAAAATCCATGATATATTGAACGCAATCGCTTCGGACATGCGAATGGTTTGAAAAGTGGGCGTTTCCAGCCATACATGAATTCGATTTAGGTAGGATTATCAGCATGCTGCATGCTATACGTACTATACAAGTTGCAGAGTTTATTTTAAAACAATATGTAAATATAAAACTATATGCTTGCTAGTCATTCAAAAACGGAATTTTCTTTCCAAATTAAATGTAGTCTAGATATCGAACTTCCAAAAGAGCCATCTCCTTTCATATATTTCGGGCGCCCGCGCTATCAATTTATTTCATGTATTAAATCGTACAGAAATACTTTAATAATCATAATCGTATTCGTTTTTATTAGTTTAAGGTGTGTATCAATAAATGCACGAAAATCTAGCATGATATATTAGCTTTTCAGTTAATAGAGAATTCAATATGATATTGTAAAGGCAATAGCTTCCTTTCTCATGGGAAGGGGAGGATCTCAGTCCGTTTACGCAACTCGCGACCAAAATAGCACAACCGCCAAATCAAAGCATTTATTATCATCTCGTTTAACGAGTTTGGATAAGGTTGAAAAAGCATTGGGAAATCGAGCTGGCTGGCTCTATCTGGAACCTCAAACACCTTCGATTACGCAATCTGCTCTCGTCCATGATTCCGGAACCCGGCTCGCGGTTATTCCTAAATAAACCCTTAAAATTCTTCTAAATTTTCGCTTATCCGGTTAACTAGTGATCCAGGACAATTTCTCTTACCTTTGAGACTGCCACAATAATACTGGCACATAATTTGAACTAGAAAAAGCCGAACTAATTGCCGCCAGCAGAAAAATCGCCCACCTGCAGTCAGCCATGTTTAAAAGTCATGTGACACCCACCCGCCCGGTGCATGCTGGGTATTAACGCCGGTCCCGCTTTTCTACGCGAGATTCGGCGAGAGTCACAAGTTCTTGTTCTCTTGGACGGTTCCTGCGCAAACATGGGTGAGTTTTGGCTCTCTGTTTTTCGCTTTTTAATTGTAAAAATGGTCTCTAAATTTAACAGAAATTAATTTCGCATGAAGTAGAGTGTGCTTGGCCTTTCTGAGACCATTTTCTAGAATTATCTTGGCTTAATTCGTTCATTTCAAGTAGTCTTCTTTATGCCTAAATGCCGAACCGCATGGTCGGTACGCGGCCATGTTGTGAAATGTGGCAAAAATATTTCTCAAAGTACCTTTTCTGTTAATATTTAGGTAAACCACGTGGACTTCGTACAGCCAGGAAGCATCGTGATCATCGTCGCCAACAAAGGTGGCACGATAAAGATTTCAAGAAAGCTCATTTGGGCACGAGGTGGAAGGCCAATCCCTTTGGAGGGGCTTCCCATGCTAAGGGAATCGTCTTGGAAAAAGTGTAAGCCTAATCTTTAAAAAATTTTGTTTCATTGCTTAAAAAATATTCCACTCATCAGTTTTGATTCACTTTTGATTTGCAGTGGTGTTGAAGCCAAACAGCCCAACTCTGCCATTCGTAAGTGCGTGAGAGTGCAACTTATCAAGAACGGCAAAAAAATCACTGCTTTTGTGCCCAGGGACGGTTGTCTAAATTACATCGAGGTATGTTAACCGTAATTTTACGTTGGAGTTTCCCTTTATGCGTCCAAGTAACAAATTCGCTAATAATGCGTGAATTTTTTTTTTTTTAGGAGAATGACGAAGTTTTAGTGGCTGGATTCGGTCGAAAGGGCCACGCCGTTGGTGATATTCCCGGTGTACGTTTTAAGGTCGTGAAGGTCGCTAATGTGTCTCTGCTTGCTTTATACAAGGAAAAGAAGGAACGTCCTAGGTCGTAAATGTTTTGTTATGTTACCAAGCGTGTAAAGTCTTTTCAATAAAACATCTGGACACTTAATTTAGTCTGTTTGGTTGTATTGTGTATACATGACTTACGTGCGAATGTATCCAAGTTGGATAAGGAAGCTAAAGTCCATCCAATTTATGGACATCAGTACTTGCTTTTTCAATTGCCAGGGTGGTCACAGGTCTGGGAAGTCGGGGGGAAAAAATGGTCAAGGAAATGTCTCGGAAATTTTCCCAAATAAAAGCAAAATGCTATCCATTCACTCTTGTCTGCTAGCAGTTCCATCCCTAATCCTCTTCAGCTAGACTCCTAACACAATCTAGTGTTTTGCCAAGCTTCTCATTGCAATCGTTATTTTTCATTATGAAAAAAAATGATATGCATTAACGAGTAAGTAAAATCAGGGACATTGAAAACGAAAATTTAGTGGCCACTGTGATTGCGTAAAAATTCAAATAATTAGATCGATCTCTAACCGTATTAGTCAGGTGCTTGGATGGATGTACTCTTATCTTAATTTATAAACATGGTCGGCAATTTTTTTCAGAACTGGCAGATTTATTTCATGTGGTTTTTCAAAGCAAATACAAAACATGCCCTATTCTAACTGAGAAAATCTGTTACAAGCCTTCTCTGTCAATTGGAGGATTTGGCTTTCGGTTCCTCTTACCATTTCTAAAATGAGAAGTGGCAAATTTTTTTATCAAATGAATATTTCTAAAATCACTGGTAACAAGTGATCGCTAACTTACTGAGGAAACCATCTGTGTTTGTTGGTGTAAGTGAATTTCGCCAAATTCACAGCATTCTTTACAGGACTTGGGCCATCAAAAACGTTATACCTATTTAAGTAATCCAAGCGATACTGGATTTTCAAGTCTGAATCATCCTGTTGATATGGATAAAAAGTAATGCACGTTATTTCTTGAGCATCAAATGAGCAAACTGGATTCTTGCATATAATTGCTTATGGGCTTACCTCATTTAATGTGGGCGTCAAAATGGGTATAGGCTGTTAAAGAAAATGTTATTGAAATTACTATAAATTACAACCAATGGTAATTGTAATGCTACGGTGAAAGTAGTGAACTAATTTAATAAGTATTGATTCACGTTCCACCATGACCATACAAATTAGCACCCTGCAGAACAAACTGATTAGCTGGCATACAACCAATTTGCAAAGGTTACAGTGAATCAAGTCTGATTGTCAAAAGAATTTGGATTGCACTATAGCGATCATACTGATTTGTTTGCTGACTGTAGGGTACTGAATTGAATTTATACCAAGACAATATCATGGCAATCACAATCACTTAAGCTGGTCATACACGAGGCAAATTATTTCTGGAAACTTACCAATTT
>JAQGBX010000834.1:0-30086 GCA_034698745.1 Megaphyllum sjaelandicum
AGATGATACCGAGGGGAGGAGGGGGGGGGGAATATGGACTTGGAGATGATACCGGGGGGAAGCCTGAAATAGGTAAGGGACTATAAAGGGGTGATAAGGAGGGAGAAGGAGGTATCATAGAGGAATTAGACTAAGCCACAGCAACGCGTGGCCGTTTACAGCTAGTACTGTATAAAAATTTAAAAACGTAATAAAATGAAATCTTACATTTTTTTTTTAATTCATCGTTATTAAAAATAACCAACCAAAGATTAAAAAAAAGTGAAAAAGAATAAGGTCCGAGCACCGATGTCCTGCCCAGTTCATTCCGTCCTAAACATGCGACTTCCAATGGGGGACAGACAACCCCGTCGCTTTATAGTCGTGTACGCTAGCACGAACCAACAAATGCTGCACGACATTACACAGGCCTCCTTCTTCTGGAGTGCCTATAACCCCGCCAAGTGGTCTTACGAACATGCCACTTTCCAAATTGGCGTTGGCTGGACTCGAACCGAGGACTACCGAGTACCTTGAGACGTTCCTTATTCTGGCCTCCGTCGCTGGATTACAGGAACGAGCCACCATTCCCAGCCAGTTGTTCTCTTAAATGTGCGGTTAGTATAAAAACGCGAGTCGGCTGTACTCACTTTGCTCACTGGTGCTATTCACTTAGCATCGCCACCACTTTCGTATGAATTAAGATTAAACATCGGCCAAATTGAATTGTAATCTGTGTATTGAGTTGTAGCTTCAAACTAAACTTCCCAAAGGTAGCGTTATTTGACGTCAGAAGCATCGTCACATGCATTATAATTGGGCATTGTATTATTTTTATGCAGTATTTTACTATATATGGTCCCGGACGAAAGAGTATTGTGTCCGAAATGTGGTATCGTGTTGATATTGCTGGAGTGGTCGTGTGAGCTGTGAGCTGTCAATGCAAACATGAAGTGGATGTAACTGGTTTGGGCGCAAATTTCCAGTTTTTTCACGTCACACTACTTTTAATGAGGGGTAAGTTTTAAATGCTGAACCTTTGGTAATGCAAGCAGCCAATGTTTTAGTGACTTTTTTTTCAAGTGTTAGCACATAATTTCTAGTATTATCAAATTTCACGTTTCAATTATTTTAGGTTGATCGTTTTGTGACGGACCGGACTGTCAAGCACAGTATACGAAATACCAGTATGACTGTATGAGCTCTCCGTGTCAGCACCTTTCGTGTTCCCTTGTCCCGAAAATATGACTGCAGCGCAAGAATTGATACGGCGGCAGGATTTCGGTATGAAATGTCCGCCATGGATCAAAATTCTTACGAATTTTGTAAAGTTTGCGCTGCAAGAATTGATACAGCGGATGTACCCAATACTTTCCGATGGGATATGATGGTATCGCTTACAGGGTATACTGTGGTATAGCCACAGGGTTGCACACTACTTCCTAATTGGCTAAGTACATAGCAATCCGTTTGAATGGAGGGTTGCGATAAAGTTCACTCTGTAGTGGGAATTTTGGTGCTGCGAATACTATGACCATGCATTTCGCATGTGTCCGAAGTGTAGTCCGAATTTTAAATTAATGGTTTTAGGTTATAGTGTGCTGTGGAAATGCTCACTATGCACGAAGGATTCTAACTTGATCCCTACAGCACATGCAGTATTATACGAAATACCACTTTTACCTAGAAATGAGTTCGCAGCATCCCACATTGTCAGTAATTTAGAAATCCAATCTATAATCGTATGCATCGATCATACATCATATCGTTTCATATCGTGCCACCCGTGTTATTTTATGCTAATGACCACGACAGACATATTTCTTTAATCTGAGCCAATGAGAACTATTGTGCAGTCCTGTGGGTATCTGAATGATACGATCGTATCGCGTTTTTTTTTCTAAGAAACTGTCACGTGGCACGCACCAGTCATTCTTGCCATGTGAACATCAAAGGTGCCGACACGAAGTCTGCATTCAAGTATTTCGTATACTGTGCCTACAGTAGTACAGTGACAACATGAGGACATAGTAACTGTTGAATTCTGAGATGTTATACATGTAGTACGAAGTATGAAGATTTTTAGTCCATTATATCTACATTATAGTATCTTGGGGAAAATTTTCACTCATAGCGACTCGTTTTTGGGCTCATTCGACGCATCTAGAACTCTTGATGCCGAAATTGGTGTTAAAAACGCTTTAACCATGTGCTAAAAATATTCTGAACTTTATTGCGAGAGTTATTTTTATTCCTTACAAAATTCATTTCAATTTGAAAGTGCAAACTTTACATTTTGTTGATGTTGCAGCTTTCCATGCATAGCAAATAATGCATGGAAAATGAGCTTATAGGAAAATCCACATTGGATAGGGTAACACTGGTTATTTATTTCTCGTGTTGTTGTTTTGTGGCCAATGAGCTTTTGTTATACATAACGTTTTTAAGTCACGTTTGTTGTAATGGAAATTACATGTATTATTATATTATTACATAATACATGTAATAGACAAGTACTGATCTATTATTATTATTATACCCTGTAGCTAAGCAGCCCCTTTTAAAGGCCCAAGCTGAAATTGGTGGGAAGGTCAGTCGATACATTCCACACATATCGAAGGATAATCTAATGGACCTGACAGCCATTAATGGCATGATTATTGTTTTATTAATATTGGTATTATTATTATAATTGTTATTGTTATTATACTTGTTGTTATTATTACTATAATTGTTGTTAGTGGTATTATAATTATTGTTATCATTATCATTGTTATACATGTAGCTATTATTAATACATGTACGATTTTGATACATTTCATAGCAAAATATCAGTGTAATGTTATTTCTGCTACTAGCATAGCAATTATTATTTTCGTTTTCTTCAAGGGGTAGGAAGAGTGGACTGAATGGTAATGCGAATATGTGCGCAATTTTAGGCAAAAGTTTTACTTAAATTCCTCATAGATAGCACTGAAATCGTGCTTATATGTAGGTCTACACGTTTAGGTGTCATGCGGTGAAATATTAACCAACGATTTCAGTTTTATTCATTATTAATATACATACAAGTAATGGCAAAATATGGTTTTACAGGGAATGTGTTAAAACCGTCTGTGTTAAGAACTGGTATTTGGTTATCGGTTCGAAGGGTTCCATGGGACCATCTATAATGTATACGTGTCCAGGATATGGGTTTCATTGGTATCTCAAATTGGAAACAAATTAATCGAAGATTAAAATGCATTAATCACATGCAGTTTCAAGTTTCGTCCTACCGTCTCAAATGCTACAAAGCACAATACCGTTTGGTTTTTATTGAGCGCTTCTTTTCTTCAATGAGTTTAATAGTTTCGTTGTATTTTTTCTTGTTAAGAGGCGCTATGGCACTTTGTAATCGACGCAATGCCAATCTTGGTTTATAACAGGATGAGTGAGTGACCTCGTGTAACCGCTGACTAATTCAATTCGTTTTCCACCATCGGTATGCAAACAAAGTGAAGAAACGTGACTGTGGTGCTTTTGCAGATTTAAAACAGCGACCTCTATCATGAACCGTGCTTGTGATACCCGAATACATCAGACTTCGGTGTTTTCTCTTCTTGTCGGTAGTTGATGAATTTATTTTCGCAGATATCTTGTTATCAGATAGCAGTTTGCCGTCCGTGTTAACACGACTCCGATTCACATAAAAAGCGTTTCATAAATAAACCCACATATCATACAAATTCTTCGAAAAACCGAAAGCAGACCTGACGCAGACACTGCTGACTTCCGGCCATGTTCTTGTTTATTAATTTATAATGCCACACAACATGTTTAGAACAATGTGTTAATATAACCTACTGTATGCTTGTACGGATTCGGACATTTTGAAGAAGCTAGGATTCACAATTTCAGATGAATGTTGCATTAAATTCTTGCGGGTGGCATTGCACATGTATACGTTTCCTAAAACATGTGCTTTTCTAAACATGAACAAAACATCGTCATCATTGTTCAGACACCCTCTATGACTGACGTCCATTTCTAAATATTTTTCTTCTAGAAGAAATAAAAGTACAGTATCTATGCACTTGAAATCATTCATGGGCATGGTTATGAATGACATGGAATACGTCATCAGATACAAAGGAAACTTAAAATCCTTGCTGGATAACGTCATGCATGTATGCTTCTGTTTTTTTGTTATCAGTATCCAGCTGTCTATTTAAAAATGTGTAGCACAAATGCGAGTTAGACTGTCATGTCATCAGTCTGCATGTCATATTTTTTTTCATTTATTGTCCATTTGATATAATAAATGAACTGCAATCAAAACATCGTTTGCGGTACAAGCCATGCAGGTTTCTTCCAATCGATTACACTCGCAGTCATGCATTATAAGTAAAACTTAAGGATAATAAAGCCACTGAAGTTTCTTACCTAACTTCGTGCAACATAACGGACTTGTATGAACTTCAGGCAAAACTATACGATTTCACGTTGGATTGTCCACATTTCTTCTGCCAAGAAATATGTCATTTACAAGACAAAGGATGTGGGTCTAGCACTATAGTTCGTGCGTGCGCGTGCATAAAGTACCACCTTATCATATTGCCCGTGCATCATCTCTTAGGTGAAGTTATATCGACTCGAGACCACCTTAATGGAACATAAATTTTATTTTAATATATACTACTGTACGGCCATTCATTTCCATTGTGGTAGTCATTTTTTCTTGTCCAGACCAACTTATATAAGGGAGTTTGTGGAATGAATTAACTCGATCCATAGCTGCATATCAACGCATGAGTATCAAGTAAAACAAAAGTTTGGAAAGCAGGAGGACATATCACGAATGCCTTAATCCAAATATACACGAATAAAACCTCATAATTATGCATAAATTCTTCAATTGATTTCTTAGCTTGATAACATACTGTATATTGTTTGTCAACTTACTGGAAGAAGCTTGGGTCGTATTTCGTTAAAAGGTGTTTTGATGCAATTTATGCATGGATTGAACCTGACATGTCCAATTCCTTCACATTTGTGCAGTTGTCCGAATTATACAGTTTTTTTAATGGCCTGGTTTCATTCATCGGCTCGGTTACGTGTTGGACTATTTTCGAGGCGCCACATGTAAACCCCTTTACACGATACCGTTAATATTATCGATCCAGAATCAATTCAGATTGATAAGGCACGGATTCGTGTGCTTTGTGTGGGTTTTGCATGCACGTATGTCGGTAGACTTTTGAATAATAATAATGATGGGGCTGGATGTACGCTAGGGGTACTTTTCCTGGATTTCGGTGGGATTATAGTTTCGTTAGTGTTACGGTGCCAATATACATGTATAGGAGATGGGTATAAATGTTAACCCCCCTTTTCCTTCACCAATAGTATGCAAACTATGCATCCGAGGTGTGTGATGTCTCCCGGTTTTCTTCCATTGATATGCACCCCCTTATTCCTGGCTGTAATGAAAAATTCAATAGAAAAAATATGACTATGAGGGTGATTTCGCGCTGTGCGGGTTAAACGTGAAATAAGCAATATTTCTTGGCTGATGCATGAAATATGGCGTCTGAAATATGTAATATGTGACTATTTATTTATATTTTACAGTCGTGCCTGCCTGCTTTGAATGCAGATGACACGGCAGAGGACAAATTAAATTCGTATGTAATCGTTTTGGAAGACAAGGTCTAGGCTAATCTATGCGATTACATGCCTGCCTGGAAACTGAGGTTATAGACAATATTGCCGCGGGGAGATTTATATTTATAGATCCATTTAAAAGTTAACCAAACTTTTACAGACATTTATTTGCGATGGACTGAGTTCACAAATCCTTTCCCCTTACTTCCCACCTACTGTAAATTTACCCCTACTGCTGAATGCTGCATGCATTGGATAAAATAAAATTTTATTTCTGCACTATATGGGGCACGTACATTATTTCTTAAATTGATTTTACCATCGTTTTGGTTTAAGGTTTTTGAAACTAGATTTTACATCAAACACGGTATAATAGTTACGTTATATCAGAACTGCGGTATTCAAAATTTATTTTTCCCTGAATATTTTGCGTATTATGGCGAGCTTAATAATTGCTAAATTAAAAAAAATAGTTAGCTTATAGATTTTTAAAATGCACAATTTTGTATATCCTATTCCTTAAGATTAAAAAACAACTTAATTTTAAATGGTAACAGATGATAACGACACAATTTTTTTTCAATATTAATTTTTAAATTGGGAAGTATTTATACTTTCATACTCTTAACTATAAACTGGCTACATTGATCTTGATCTCGGTTCATAAATCTATAGGACATAACTTTGTTTGATTTACGATTATCGGTGTTAAAGGACCTTTATTGCCAGTAAGCTTTTATGTAAAATTCTAGCTTAAATGCGCCTTATTAAAAGTAAAAACAGACTAGCTGTATACGGAGTAAGTGACGAAATACACGCTATAGCTTTCATCTGTTTTATTTAATCGATGTACATTAACACTTCAGTATACGTCATTACCCTTGCTCCCTATGTGCCCCGCTATAACGCTGTAAAGCGGAAGGAACTGGATTCTGCGCTTCATTAAGCAAATCCCCGCGGTATTTTCGGTTTCCCCCTAACGACAAAGATGACAACTGCGCGGAATAATTACAAGTTCCGAGATTCCGATTGAATCCTCGGTGTGGGTGGCTCCGTTCAAAAGGCCGATGATCCCATAGTTTAAGAGAACATAATAGGGTGGAAAATGGAGCGCTTTTAGCTCGAGAAGAGTCACCTATTGTTGGATTGACATCTCAAACCGCTAATGCGGATCAACAATTTTCTATGTAGATTGCCAATAAAAATCTATTCATCGATCAGCTTTGCTTAGAAGCATACGAGCTACATTTGTGGGACGGCTTACATTATAGGTTAATTTTCTAAATGTCTCACAGCGTCTTATATATACGCCCGCTAGGTATATTTGACATACGTTGAAACCAATGTCGTAAATTATAGTTTGTCAGTGTGTATGCCACGGCACTTTTATGATTTATTGTCAAAATTATGTAGCTGAAAAAAAAACACGTTAGAAACAAGAAAAAACTGTTTTAGGAAAGTGCCAAACTGAGCCCCCTGTAAATCCTTAAAAAAGTTTCCTATATAAAAACATACCTATATACTGTTGGTGATACGTTTCATTGTTTTAGAAACTACAAATTTTCCAAATCAATCATACTTTGAATCAACTGAATATGACTTAGCCGATACTTTTTGCCTATATTATATACAAATGACACAATTGTGCTGGGGTTATGAACATGGACGAATGTATGTGTAAAATCGCTTAAAATCCAACTGCAGCTAAGTTTTCGAACATCATTCATTGCCATTACCAAATTTAAAATATTTTACAATGCTTGTTTATAATCGTAGAAACAATTTATTTTAAAGCGTTTCAGTAAATTAAAGGGATTCATCTATAGGAAATATCTTAAGAGGGGGTGTTTACATGTACATTGTTTGAATTAACATTAACATTGTGCTGTCCGAGCACGTTACATATATAATATTGTCAATGTGATTAGTTATGCGCATTTACATCGAGGCAATCATTCGGAGAAATGACATACGGTGCTGCAGTATAACACAACTCTGTAAGCTCAAATCTTTCCTTTCCTTTTTTTTTTATTTTTTTTGCGATTCCATATTAAGCTTGGCTTGCCTTCTTTTATCAGACTGTTATGCACTAACAGGCAATGTGACCGGACCCTACCTACGTTTTCTTTGTAAAACTGAGTCATTTTATTTTATTTTAAAACTGAGGAGTTTTATTTTGTATTTGTGTGTGAGTTTTTGGGACTTGATTTCTGATAACAATAAATGGTTGATAACTTTATCCGTAATCACATTAAGAAGGCCCTATACTGTGTAAAAGTAAGCAATTTTGATAATATACACTTATCACGAAATTTGTATCACTACTGATACATATTGCAGTCATTCTAATATGATTTTATACTGTGTATATCATTTCGCTGGTTAACATTTCATTTATTCTTAAAGTACTTACTTAACATTATACTTTGCAATTTACAACATATTTTTGAATTGCTTGAATATATGAAAACCACAGATGCTGATGATTTTTTTAAATTGTGTATAGCTCAATATTGACATTCTTAGATATTTTTTAAGGCACTGGCAGCATTGAGTGTTTCGAACCTTATTTACTCCATAGTTGTAGATGGGAATTACACGTATTTGGTTTTTAAATTCTTCCCCTTATCATTTGCGTAACCACGTAATGTTATTTTTATGCTTAACTTGGAAGTCTCACGACCATAAATATGGTGTTCAGGGTCAAAATTATCCCCCATTGTCAATCACGACACCTAACAAGTAAGCTGCAGTTTTAAAATGACATAGCTTAATGATTTCCTTCAGTCATTTTTTTAAATCATTTTGCTGGGCATTTGCCTTTATGGAACAAAAACGTGTTATGGCAGTCTGGAATCTATATAGAACATGCTTACAGCCTGATTGGGGCGTTTTTGGACGAATCAGTGTGAACGAGGCACAAAAAAACTATCTTTTTTTATTTTTAACTTTATAATTCATCCAACTTTGGCATTTTTCCATTGCCTTTTTTCGTACGTATAAGCGAAACCACTTAATTCCAAGCAGGCTATCGGTGTAACAAGAGTCCCACATGAAGTCAATATTTTACGCCTCTTAGGGGATAGTTCATTAGTGGGTCCTAGGTCAAACCCAAGTTGCTGTTTCACCTATCGCATAGCTAGACAGTCATTTATCCTAAAACTTGACAGGCGCACATATTTGTAATATCTTGTCACGTGTTAATTAACTGCCGAATAATGCCATCGCTCAACTTCTATACGGATATTAAATTTTCGTATCAGTTTTTTCTTCCGTCAATGTATGCAAATTCATGTTTTAAGCCATAATATTTGATTCTGTGCTGGCAAGGTGATCTCGTAATTTATCTTTCCGATATTAAGACCCAAAAATGCACGGAGCTTACCTTTCTGCGTGTGTTATTAGAATATTAATGGTTTATTGCAGCGTATCTCGAGAGAAGCAATGATCTCATTTTGGTATACGATGTTTCGGCAGTCCCCATTAATAATTGCTTTCGACGTTAAGCCTCTCTGCAGGATATATCGCCAATTTCGTTTCCTGAAATTTCCCCAAATCTAATAACTTAGCGCAAATGCACCCTATCGAGAAGCAACGTGGAGTCATCTGGTCACCGCTATCATGAGACAGAAAAGGGTTTAAGCTTTAATCTTCTGTTAACCTACACACCTCGACTTCAGCAACGGCTTTTTGTTACCTTTACTAATAAGCTTATTGTGCCGGGGATAAGCGCTAAAGCTGCCTTTTATTTGATGCTAAGAAATATTAGCCAGACTGCGTGGAGGCACCGAAGTAATCCTCCAAATTCACAAATTGCAAACCTCAGATTCTGATCTGCACATGCGTGGTGAGTTTGATAAGTCCGAATTATTCAAATCGATGGGTGTACACCCTTTACATACTTGTTCGAATCAGGATCATTTTCCAGGAAGTCTCCGTTGTGATAAAGTGACCAGCCCTTATTTAGATGGTGATATATTCCTACTGCACAAATACAAACTTTTATTTTAATTAACAGACGAGAAACTTTACAATTATTACTTAAATTACTTCGGAGAATACTTATATTTTGTCGTAAACATACAGTATATCTACAAGCTGTTATTGATGATGATTATTCAGAAAGGTTTGCATAAACCAGTTTCTGAACGGTTGACAGTAACTGAGATGCAATTTGCTCATTTGCTCATGTTTTTGGGGCTTTAGGAAAGTGCCTCCAGATGAGATGTTAGTTGCTCATCATGAAATGTTCATCAGCTCAGACTTCTAATCGACATTTTTTAATTTACATATTATTCATATATTCGAAGATTTACTGTGTCAAGTCGATGTGATAATTTGTTAGCTTCGAAGCAGGTAGTGAACATAATTGGACCTTCCTAGAGAAAGCTGGGGAAATTGTTTGAAAACTGTGTTCTCATGATGAGCAAGTAACTTCTATTTCTATTGCAAATCCACGAAATAAAAGCCACAGGAAATTAAGCAAATACATTCAACTCGTGTAAGATTAGATGGCCACCTGTTTATACAAAAACGTTTCATTTAAGTTTGCTTGACCGCTCTTGCTCCCTTACATCCTTGCAGCTTAACTAACTAAACCTCCGCTCTTATTGTCTCTTAATAATGGGTTTCAATGGGTGTAGCGACTAACAATGAACGCAATAATAAACATTTGATTGTTTGCATAGCGCACACGAAGTGTTTGGGCAAGATTTAGCCCAACATTGCACGATTAAAAAGTACACCTTTCTTGTAAATTTAAAATATTTTGGTAAAGCCGTATGCATTAATTGTTTCCAAGGTTTCATCGTCAAGAAGCCTGCATGGAACAGGAAGCCTACTTTCTGGGGTTGCTTTTTGGACATTATCTGCTTGTTAAAACGCTTGAAGTTAAAAGCCTTTTCGTTGTTGAAGCTCAGGTCGAAAAAAAAAACATTCTCCTATTGGCCCTGAGACATATTGATCCAAAGAAGTAACGCGTTTAGTTTTCCACTGGCAAATCACTGAAAAGGAGAATAATGACAAAATTAAAATAGTCCTCAGTGCCTTTATGATTCAGGCCTGATCAATAAATACACTACAGAATGATCTCTACCATATTTTGGAAGAACCTATTGTGCGATGTAAATCTCCTTGCATGAGGTGTGGCAACTTTGTCAGATATTTTATTTAAAATTTTAATGAAATTCTGATTAATAATTTGATCTTAGCGTTACATGTTCTTAATTTCATGACTATTAACTTATTTTGATTCGGTTTAATGTGTCATCACTAGAATGTACATACATGTATATATTTTAATATATAATCAAATGCAGTAATCGTTTACATTGTTACATTTTATAATTTCTAGAATTTTGGTATTTTTACTGGATTTTATACGTGACTTATTACGAAACGTATTTTTTTACGGCTATATCATGTATTATAATTTGTAGGGCAATATTCGTTTTATTTCCATGCAGCATGCTTGCAGCTACATGTACCCTCGCACATTATATTATTTCCTTAAATATAAATGTAAGCCACATGGATGTTGATAAATTGTTATTCCGGACACATTCTTAGGCCTACGTATCGTAGGCTGCATGTGTCAGAATAGATCAACACAAAACCTATTTGTTAATTAAAATAAAAGAAAACACGACTCGAATACCACCTCTGTTCAGCTCGTGTCTTTTTCGATCGTTCGTTTCGACATTTTCATTGCAGCTTGTCAAACTCGTGTTTTTGCCAACTGGTAATTGAACACTTGGAAATGGATACAAATGATTCGGATATGCGGTGGTCATTGATTGTGACATATTGTTCATTGGCATTAAGCGGGGTTGAGGGCCAATGCCTTGCATACAGCATCGAAGGTTTCGATGAATACAAACTGTGAATCTACACCAGATAGATTGCAAGGTTCCATGTTCGTAAACTGTATACATGCATGGTGTGAAAGTTAAGTAGAACAAGATATGAAAGGGGAAACGAAAAATCAAATCCAGGCCTGGTTTATAGCTTGACATTTGCTGCAATCATGATAAATAGCAAAATATGCTGTAGATGGTTGAATGAGCATTTAGGATTCAAGCGCTACTTGCAATTCTAAATATTTTAGCATCATAATTTCTATTGCTTCGAAACGGAACGTTCAGCAGAGTAAGTGCGAGATCACAAATCTCTGCATGGACAAACGCGTATTACGTGTCAATTTTAAGTGCACAGTGCGTTTGGGTGAGAGCACACTGAACGCTTGCTTTAGACGTGCTTCTTTCCGCTTCTTTCCTGCTTGTTTTCATCTTCTTGTTTCCAGCTTTGGGTCGCACAATGAATGCTGATATCAGCGTGATTGTCAGTATGCTTGGTGGCGCCACTGCATGCGTTATGCTAGGTGAAACATTCCGCGTACAACCTCGCACATGCGCATTAGAATCTCATGATGAGCGCAGGACACGTTTTTACGGTACATACAGTAGGTGGCATACAATCGATGGCTACACTTTTGACCAATAGTGATCTGTGTGCCACTCTGTGTATTAGAAATCTGCTTTGTATTAAGCTCAGCCTGGCTCTGCTACGCTTTCTTTGTGTGCGCCCTCATTCCAAACGCATACCGCATTCATATCCCGCTTGGTGGCCCTAGTGTATGCCGAGTGGTAAGCGCCTGCAATAAGCACTCAGTGTGTTCTTACCCTTTGGCACCCTAATTGCCATGTTAACTAAATAAGCCGCCAGGTGGAGGAGGCTCGAGCAGTGACACTTTCTGATGCTTTTTACTGTATGTGTGGCAAAGGAATCTTTGATGCTGTTATTGATTACTTACTGTATAGGCCTACTCTTAACGTTTCTAATAACAACAGTTCCTTATGGACCTCCCTGTATATGAGTAAGGCATATAGCATTGCAGACAATGTAGTAGAAGTCTTACGGATACGATGCCAGCTGTTAACGATTTAATTAAAACTTCGTAAATCTTTCGCTACCTATTTATAGGATAGCCTATGCGTATCCTTAATTAATGTTGGCATATAATTGGTTTTGGTCTTCTCTCATATTTTTAGGTTCCTACGTGTTATTTTCATTTCTTCCTTCTTTCATTGGCTGCTTCTGTAATGTTATGATCAAATTTACATAACTGCAGCATCAAAAGTGCTCCGTAACCTCATTTCGCCTTTATTAAACTATTTAATTTTCATTGATTCCTCCGTTGATTTAATTATGACGAACGTTATGAAACCTTTTATAAATTTTAACGTTGAATTGCTGCGTGCGAATGATGATGATGATGAGATGGATTATCGCCTAGATTTCAACATCTTTCTAACCCCCCGTGGAAAAGTGCCTAATTTTTTTTATTCACGGGAATGGTATTAAAGCATTGAAAATTATTGGGATAATCTAATAGTCTTTTTCTATATTAATGTACTGGAGGGCAAAGATAAACCTCTACCCTTGGGCATGTTTTATATTGAGAAGTTTGATTTACTGGATCACCTCTGAGTCTTGTGCATATCACGTTTTTCTGTCCTTTTTATTCATATTATTTTGAAATAATGCACTTTATAATTAATTATTCAGCACTAAAAGTTGTATTAAATTAGCGGATTAAAATATTTGGAACTTAAAATGTTTACATCAAACGTGCTTATCTTAATCACATTTAAACAAATTTCGAACATAAAAGGTCATACATTAAACTGAATAATATAAAATTTTGTCTTTTTTCGTGAATTTAGAATTTAAAAATACAAAACAATCAATCGTGAAATCAAGTTTTGCCATCTTCATTAAATGTCCATAATTTTCCAATCGTCTTTATAGTTTTGGTTTCCTTTTGTTTGTAATTTTTATGGAAAACCTAAGAATCTCGATATCATTTCGTACGTTTTGTTTGCATCAGTTGGAAATATAGAAGCTGCAAATCTGTAAAACTACCATTTCCAAAAACAACCAATTAACATATTGATTTGCCCTTTTTAAATTCAGCACATAATTGCGTTTTAATAATTTTCCATAAGGTGTGTGAACACGTGTTATCTCTCCTGAAATTTGTAAAGAAAAACGTGAAATAAGCTCTGAATTGTTTTTTTTTATATTCTGTATTCCAAAAAATCTATATACGCATCAAACTGGAAAGCAATTTGTTGTTAGTCAATGCTTGCAATCAAACCAAAGTGCGTGCAATATTAACGTGGCTTTCGGACCACCTTTTTGCTTCTGTTATAGATGCCAAATATAGAAACAATTGGAGGCACCTGTGTCCCGTTGGACATTTTCATTAAAGGCTGCAGCGCCCAATCTAGCGAGGTTCTCGGCTCCATTCAGATCGATATTTATAGATTTCATCTCGCATGTTGTTCGCTATCTAGCTGTTGATTTTTTTGAGATTCTGTAAGTCGGGCGCGCATTAGCGGAAGGGGGAAATCCATTATTTCCCTATACCCCTTTCCAACCGCATAAGGACATAAATAGCACCGTATGCCCAACTTAATTGAACGGTTTTAAGCCGCAGACTCGCTCGAAACCTTAATTGATATTACGATGTATAGTTTAATTCACGCTAAACCTCCGAGTCTCTTCCAGGCAATTACTTTTTATGGCCGTTTTCTTTCCGTCGCAAACTAGGATTCATTTTTACACGTTGCTCACTTATATGAATTCTCGGGGGCTCGTCTCTCACCCCTGCCTAGGGTTCTTCAGTTTTCCCCGCACGAAAGGGTCCCTCGCCAGACATAAAGTACACTTAGTCCAACTAACTCTGATTTTCACTTTTCATTGGATTAGAATCCGATGTACGTACAACCTCGCTAGCAAAATGCCTATCAAAAGGATAGGAAAAGGTAAATTGCGCGGATTTTGCATCCAAATCCCCCTGCTGAGAGTAGACAATTTTGACGTGGTGGGTCTTTTACCCCTGCTTATGAAATAACTCGGCTTTCGTATACGGAAAATAGGGAAAATGGGCTGGAAGCATCAATTTTTGCCCCACTGCATTCTCGCCATAGTTTTAAAAGTCGAGGAAATGATCGTGGGAGGGGCGAATTAAAAGCCAGCGCCTCGTCTACCTTATCAATATTAATGACGAATATCGTGCCCTGCTCGATGCGTGTTGGTGTGATGAATGGAGAAATTCGCATATATATTCGCCTTCCTTTCAGAAGTGACACAATTCAACATTTTTCATTTTTATATGAACTAAGTTTTAATGCATGGTCAACTAAAGTGACAACAGTAATTTAGCCGAAACTATGTGATGATCTCAGATGTGTCGTTTTTACTGAATGTTGAGATTATTTGCTTAGCTTAATACAGTATTCCATCGGAAATTGGCAATTTTTAGTTGTCACTTATGAAAAGGGGCGGTGGCGCGAGTTTGCAATATATGCTATCATTCGTGATGATGAAATTTTGGAATTTCAGCATCCTTTCAAATTTTGTCAACCCAATTGCATTTTGAAGAGTTTGAAGTTCGTGAATTTCCATACGAGATAGACTAATGGACGAAATTGTTTTATTTGAGGGAAATGGAGAAATTTGGGGAAGAAAAGAATAAAACAAAATATTAAAAAGAAATGATGGGAGTTGGAGAGATTGTGTGGAAGATGATGCTGTACACTGTAGTAAAATTCTGGTAGAATGAATTCCATAAATACGTTAAACAAAAACGGGATAAATAAACAGTGTAAGGAAAAGTATTAACTGAAACGATATAATTAACCTGGGGGAATGGCACGAATTGAAAAATGGGGAGAACACAGAATTAAGTCAGCTAGGTGATGACCAAATAATGTGAAGAAATTGTTCAACAATAGCAGATTGGAAAAATGACGAAAGGCAGGTGTAGTCTAAATTAAGCACAAAGCTGGAACAAAACATATAGAAAATCATATAAATTTCCGATAAACGTATGACGTGAACTTTAGCAAAACTTTCGGAAGTTTATCACTCTGTCATTTAATTATCTTGTCTATAAGCCAATAAGGCTTAGAGGACATGGCAGTTTTTCAAATTAATAACATAGTCGATGTAATATTTCTCTTAAATACCTTTGCCATTACCATTCGACCAAATCGTTCCCTGGAGCACGTTATTTTTTTCGTTTTCAACGTTAATTTAAAATTGATGATGCATTTATATGCCTCGCATGCGCGTCGTTAATGAGCCAGACATTGTTTAATTGCGTCCATGTGAGCAAAGGGCAAATTGCACCACCCCCTCTGGTCAGTTCACCTGTTCAGTCGCGGTAACCTTCTACTGTACCGCAGTAGCATGCCTCGTGGTTGCGTGCCTGGTCAACGTTGCCATTCCTCTTATTGCATGCAGTGATGAGTTCAAACCTATGGCCTAACAATAGAGCTGCTATCTTTTGGACGATTATTGCAATTTGGGGAGTTGGATGCAGCGAGCATGCGATCTGTTACGATGCTCCGTAATTACCGTGATGGATTTGTTAGGCCTTCAAAAGTGCCAATCAGAGATATAATGGTTTGTCCACGGATTTCGTGATGAGTACCTGATAAGAAGTGCTGGCGGCCACAATATGCCAAAAGGGCACGCCAACGCGCGCTTTGCACCTCATTGGAGCCTGCCAGAAATGCATACGATTCTCTGCATAGTGCAGGTTTTTATTCTGAAATTCAGAAAGCAAAATGTTAATAATTTCACGTTTGAACGGCGCTATGACCAATGGTTGTTCATCCCGATCCTGATGAAAACGAACTCCCCAATTCATTCGGTCTCACGCAATATGTCAAGCGCTTGACGTGCACTTTAAACTCCTGCAGAAATAAGGGAGAGATAATTGAAAAGTATTTTTTTTTTCAAAACTAAAAAAACGTACTTCGCAATTGTCATTCGCTGTCAGGTAGACGAATACATGTGACTTTTCGCACTTCGTGTCCGTGAATTAATTGCAGTCTCGATTTTTATTCCTTGGCAAAATTACAAGTTATGCGTATTGCGCTGCCGTTTTTCATTTCGAGGTAATAGGATCAGATTAGACATGAACAACAACTGCCTTTTTTGGGCTACTTTTGGTCTGAAATTAAGGATGTAGCCTTGCAAGCAGTCTGTCGTTCCATTGTTTTATATCGCAACACGTCATATTAGCACATACACATGCACAAAAAAGCTCATTCAAGGTGCCATTCGTAATACTTCTGTCTGTGTTCCTCTATTATGATGATTTAAATGTTTTAATTACAGTTTATTAAAAAGATGTTATGGGCAAGCTGTTTAAATATCAACTAGTTGCATATTGTTTCAAATTATATGCAACAACTCACTTTAATGTTAATTCTCTCCATCTTCAAGTGGTTGGAATGTATACATTTTTGATTTACGAGTCTGGAATTTCTCACAACCAATTATTTTTATAATACGGCTCAACGTTTCTCTTAATGAGCCTTCATCATGAGCTATGCAATTGTATAAAAACAACAAATCGTATGCAGTATATCGATGTCTTTCAAAAGTTTTGTTGTTTTTATATAATTTCATGACTCCTGATAAAGACTCATTGAGTCGAAACGTTGAGCCGTATTAAAATAATTGTTTGTTAGAAATCCAAGACTGGTGAATCACTTTAATATTGTTTAATGTTTTTCAATTTGTTTTTTCAATACGTTTTCCTCAAAGATTTATAATTCAACGTTGGATGCAGATTTTGGAGCTCTGCTTCTACTTTTTTTGGTTTTATTTTCGTGTATTTTATCAGATATTCCTCATCAGAAAAGCTGTAGCTCTAGTCACGCAACGACACAATGAAGCGCATTTCGGAATTCAATATGGCTGTCATGTAAACCCGCAGAAGGACGTTGGTTGTTATCTACAGTTCCGTTATCTAAATGGTAACATATGGAGGACAATTTAAATGACACATTTTCGTGTTGCGTTTGCCTTCCTCCACAGATTTCTAATATCAAAGTTCAAACAGATGTAATCGAAATAATGTGCCGTTCGTGTCATCATTCAACATGCAAATCTCTCTCCTCCTCCCCCCCCTCCTAGTTTTTACTATATACATGTATATAGGATATATTTCTTAGGATATTCGTACATCCTTTATTATCACTTATTTTCTATGCACATGAAGCGAAATTATTTTCAGTAATAGAAATTAACAGTTGATCTACACATCGGATTCCCAACTGGAAATACTTCACAATTATCTCTTTGAATAAATGAAAAAAGGTAGCAATGTGCAGCGTCCACGCGTATAGCTCGCAATATCTTATCATCTTGTCGTCATAGTTTTTTATTCCTAGTTGTTGTTTACTGCGAATTAAGGTTAACGCCATCTTTTCGTACAATTGAATGTCCAAAACGTGCTTAAGGAACAACGTTTCCATTTTAGTCATGCTCGGTGCTGGTTGTTGCTTAGACCCCGAGCTCAGAATTACACGAATAAATAACTCTTCCGTTTCATCTCGTTTGGTATCTCTAGATTCTCTACCGAGCCTATAATTCAGAGATTCAACCAAGGGGGTGTTTTTTTTTCTCTGAAAATCGTGAAAGTTCTTATATGGGACGTGCTTTTCGCCGAAAAATTCAACCCTTTTATCTATTTCCATTTCTTCGTTCCGCAAATTTCGTCACTAAATTTGTCATGGTCATGGCCAGGCTCTGCACAAAGAGGGACTTATTACTTTCGACCAAGCTTTCATAAAGGGAAGCAAACGTTAGGAGTACGTGTAAATGCTTCGAGCCATCAAAAATAATAATTAAAAAGATTCATCCACTCCCCCATCCTCATTGAATCCGTGCAAAAACTCACTAAAAGAATCTCATCGTTAACCTAAGTAACCGTGACATCATCGGCAATAGGACTGGTCTTACAAACACTTTCTTCACCCACCTTGCCATGTCTTATGAAAACCTTTAATGAGTTTTCTTGACATTTAATTTGTTGTTTAAGTCCCCTGCGATGCATATCTCGCAGTACGTTTTCTTTAAAAAATAATTGCTCGTGATACACGCACTTCTGGTGAGCAACATTCTTCTCATTCTGCCTGATAAAATGACAATGGGCCAACTATGATTAGATGGTTAAAGTAGTACACAAACCTTAAAACGATGTTGAAGCAAAGCCTCTTTATTACGTTTGAATATAAATGACCACTAAAGGTCCCCAGTATAATCCATCCCAGAATTTTCTTCCACAGAAAAAAACAATCAAAACAAGACCCATTTTTAGAGCATACACTGTATACACAGTATCTGCAACACGTTTGAAATTTCTCTGAATCGGGACAGTATAGAATCGAACCAGTTGTTAATCTTGACTTAACTCGATTACTTTTCTTGCTAAAGAATGTTCTGCTTTCGTTATTTTATCAATATAATTCGAACTTCTGATTATGAATATCGTACCTTCACCATTCCAGTCTTAAATTACTTTTGCATCAAAAGCAAAAAAACAATTCAAAAGCAGCTTCTTTATTATTATTATTCGGATGTCTTGGTCTCGATTGTCCATGCCTGCTTCTTTTAAATTCTCCTATTGTTTTTATTAATTTGATACTTGACAAATAGAATTTTTTGAAGTATGTTAAGAAACCATAGAATATACTGCTACATGTAGGTATGGCTGTAAGCGTTCGTCAAAGTTCTGCTTGTTTTGCATCTTTTTCAAAGTTGTTGGTGGCGGTAATAACTGAGAGTATTTGATGCAATTGATGGTTTCAACGATGTGCGTGATGGGGTTGAACAATTTCAATAAAAAAAGATACAAAGGCATCAGATGTTAGCATGCAAACCCCCAGAGCATTTCAACGGGAAATTACAGAGGGCAAACTGAAATCGAAAGAAAATAATGGCGGAGTTGCCAAATGATCCATTGATGTGCGTGTTGCCTATGAAGGGAAAAGGAGGATCCTGCTCAAAAGTCCATCGGATATATCCATGCATTAGTGGCTATGTGTGTGACTGCTCCAACCTGAAGTTAAACCGTATTACACACCGGAAATTCATCGAAAATAATACACAATAAACTCAGGTTGGTTGGAAATCTAGAGCCAAGATCCCCGCCTTCTCTATTTTGCAAAGATCTCTGGTTGGATTGCAATTTCACGAGCTTACCAGGTGACACCCAAACAATGTTTCCGTGATAATTTGCCGACAGCCAATTTCTGCAACTAGAAATTTTTATCTGTAAATGCATGATTCTTTGGGCGCTATGTGCATGATAAGAGCAAGTAAACATATGTCTCTTTTTTGAGAAATTTGATTGGAAATGTGAACTTAATACGCGTGATCTTCCGAGTAATGCAAGTCCTATCAAACTTAAAACCGAAATAATGGCATAAAAAGCTCGATCGATATAATGCTATGTCGGTGACATATCCTGTGATGAATTTGGTCCGATCTATAAATGGCGTAATATACTGGCATCCTCATGGAGTCGGGACGGACAAAAAGCACTGATTTTAATTGATTCGGTGATAAGACTCGGTTGCGAAAATGTTCGCAACACGTACTTTACGGCAAAGGTTAATGCATAGTTCAATTGATTAACAATTATTCAAACGCACGGACCAAACAACATAACAACCACCACAGAGTACAATAATAAAAATAACAGCGTACAAATACGTAATTCGCTTTTACAATTTTTTTTTCACCGTATAGTTTCTGTCAGTTTCACATTACGAACGTACATCCAATAGCATTAATGCAACGCTCATTTGTGCATGGCAAACCTCAGTATGTTGGACGTTGAAGTAACTGATGAAAATTGGTGGATTACTTACACCTGACTTTACAAGTACATTGTATATTGTCATCTATATGTTTTAAATGAACAGGGCGGGCAATGGATTATGGTGGTCAGTTGCACGTTTTTAATGGGATTGCGGAAGACGTACCAAAACTACACGTTTAGCCAATATCACTATAATTTGACATACCGTTACCTGTATTCATGCACATGTGCGTAAAAGGGAACCATATTTGGCTAATTGAAAACTTGTCACCAAACATCATTAGACTTTACATGTACGCTATGCAAGGTTTCAATTGTACTGCTGCAGGGAGCATACTACGGTTAAGATTATTTAAAATATAGAATTGCATACTTATAAGAAACTAGCGGTAATACCCGGCCTTGCCCGGGTAGAAATTGTTGTTTGATTTTCTAACCCCTTTTATGCGATCTGGAGTTAGATTTAGCTGTCCTTTATCGCCAAAAGATGGCGCAACATGACCTGAACGTATCCAGGAGGGGGCCGGGAAACCTGTTTGACAGTTTTATGGCCCGTTGCAAATGGAGAAAAAATTATGGACTTGTTATTGCCCACGGGCCCGGGTAGAGCACCAAAATGACGCGGTTGGGGGGGAAGGGGTGCCACGAACGGCCAATCGTACGAAGTTCAAGCAAGCAAGAACGACGACAAACGCAAACAGGATTGGCTGGCCTCAAAAACAAAATGGCGTCGTTTTCTATTTTATGTATAGATATTCGTTTTAAAGAAACGTAGCACGAATGCTCGGGAACTCGAAAATTCATTCGTTTTAGCCAACATTTGATCATATCCGAATTAAGAATTGGTCTTAAACGAAGTAATTAACATTATTCGTGTATTCTTATAAAATGGAGACCCATAAACGAGTTCGTACTATCGGTGTAATCAGGGGAAATACCAGTAAGGACGATCCTTTTTTGATATTGTCTATAACGAAACGTATAGCGCGAATCCCTGATAGCTAAAAAATTTCTTCGTTTTAGCCGAAAATTCGTAATATCCGAATTCGGAATTGGTCTTAAACGAAGAAATTAACATTATTCGTCCATTGATATACGACGGGGTTTCGAAACAAGTTCGTACAATCGGTGTGATCAGGGGAATTCCCCGTTTAGACGTTCCTTTTTTTTTCGTATGGTCTAAAGTTCGTTTTAACGAAAAGTAGCTCGAATGCTCGGGTTTTCGAAAATTCATTGCTTTTACCCGAAAATTGATCTTATCCCATTGTTTCGAGTATATTTCATTGAAAAACTCCCAACGTATCTTCGCCCCCTCCTCCAGCCCACCGAACTTGGCATCTGTCACTAGCCATAGCGCCGTCTCATTCGCATTTAATTGGACAGGAACACAGCGCCCCCAAAACGTGCCAAAATAAGGGATTTGGGTTGAGATCCCATTCCATTCATTTTCATTTGTACGGAATCCTCCGGTTGTCCCCAGAAGATCATTTCAATTCACCCCCAATTTATCATTCTTAGGCTGAGCAGCTAGGCCTAGAAATTCAAATAAAACTCAAAAGATCTGATCCAGGGGATCCTTCTGGGGGTGGGGAGAGGGGGATTTAAAGGGGTGAAAGCTTAGACCCCCACCCCTCTCCCGGAGCGAGACGGACATTAATTTCAGCTCCACAATCCAGTGCTGAAAAATCCAGCCTTGGAAAGGGGGGGGGGAGTCTCCGTCAATTTCTGTTTTTCTTCTCATTTCGAAAGAGTAAAAAGTGACCAATAAAAGTCAGTGGCGACTTTAAAAGTGACCGTTGGAATTTCACTTTTGTTTATAGCCAAATGGGGTTGAAAATGAGCTCGTAGAAAAAGAAAAAAAATCGATGAGAAAGTGAGTGAGGCCCCTCGAGAGGACGAGGCCCGAATGACCGCTGGTCAGCGATGGCCGAGACGAGAGTTTGAAAGGCAGAAGAGTAAAAAAAAAACATGCGAAGACCGTAAAAAAGTGGAAAAGTGAAAAAAAGGGGCAATTGTCGGCCGATGGTCACTGGTCAGTGTAGTGGTCGAGCGACGGTCGAGTCGAAAGAAGTCGACCGGAAGAAGCGCGAGGGAAGTTGGACATGATTCGAGATGGAAACGCAACCGGAAGCGTGGTGGGGGAGAAGGAGAGTATGTGCCAAATTGTGGAACATGGCTTTGTGGAAGGAGGTAAATACAAACTTTTGTGTGAGAACGTGTCAATACAGAGTTCTGGTTGAAAGTATGTCAATAGAGTTGTGTGAAATATGTAAAACATGTTATTTAATTAATTAATGGAGAGTTGCATGTAGAAACATGTCAATTAATGAAGAGTTGCATGTAGAAACTTGTTAATTAATGAAGAGTTGCACGTAGAAACATGTCAATTAATGAAGATTTGCATGTAGAAACATGTCAATTAATGAAGAGTTGCATGTAGAAACATGTCAATTAATGAAGAGTTACATGTAGAAACATGTCAATTAATGAAGAGTTACATGTAGAAACATGTCAATTAATGAAGAGTTGCATGTAGAAACATGTTAATTAATGAAGAGTTGCATGTAAAAATATGTTAATTAATTAAGAGTTGCATGTAAAAATATGTTAATTAATGAAGAGTTGCATGTAGAAACATGTTAATTAATGAAGAGTTGCATGTAAAAATATGTTAATTAATGAAGAGTTGCATGTAAAAATATGTTAATTAATGAAGAGTTGCATGTGGAAACATGTTAATTAATCAATGAAGAGTTGCATGTAAAAACATGTCAATTAATGAAGAGTAGCATGATGAAACATTCCAATTAATGAATAGACGAATGTGAGAACGTGTCAATGCAGAGTTGCATATGAGAACATGTCAATACAGATTTACGTGGAAACAAATGTTGCGTTGCATGTTGATACATGTCAATAAATAAAAAGTTGCAAGTTTCAACATGTCAACAAATGAACAATTTCAGGTTAAAACATGTCCATTAATGAAGAGGTGAATGTAATAACGTGTCAATAGAGCGTTGCATATGAGAACGTGTCAATACAGAGTTATGTGAAAACATGTAAATGCCGAACGCGTGAAACTCGTTGCACAAAGGGAAAAAAATCGAACGTCAAAAAAAGCGGCCATTTTGTTTTGTTTTTCCATTCTCAACTAATTTTTCCATCGGAGCGCCTTCAAAAAATCGATTAAACACGTTGAATGTTCGTCCCCTAAAGTTCTAAACCAAAAAATCAAAGTGTACGAAGCGCGCCCCCTACAGGAGGGACTTCTACGGCGCTGCTGGATATGAAAGGACGCTCATAAAGTCCGTTTGGTACCATTAATGACCGGGGGGTGTCGCAAACCTCGGTGATGATCCTTTTTAATAGGAAGCATTGTATCGAACGCGAGAATGATGAAGAAAGATATAATCGAGGAGGGGGGAGGGGGGACATTTTATGGCCCTCATCGATTGCCCATGAGCATTAATCGGAACCCCTTTTTGGACCATCTTCAATTTAACGACGAAGCATCAAACACGTCGCAAACACGCGCAAAGCACTTCAACGCATCAAACAGGAAACGGATGGAACACAATGCTTTCAGGGGGAGGGGGTGGGGCTGACCCCCCCCCACCCTACTCGCTGAGTACTATTAAACTCACGGACAACGTGGGTTTAGCGAGAAAAAAAAGCGACACCTTGCGGTGACGGTGTCGAAATGAAATCAAAGAAAACCAAATGGATGAGTGTTTATGGACGTCCCTGTGCCTGTACTATTGGGAAGAGGGGGTTACACCCCCCCCCCCCACCTTCGTAGAGTACTATTAAACTCACTAATATCGTGGATTTAAGGAGGGGAAAGCGACACCTTGCCGTGACTAGGTCAACGTAAATAAGAAAATCAAAAAGATATGACTGCATGTTTATGGACGATCCTGTGAATATTTGTAAATCACGATCGAACCTCGTTAAGACGAATCACGAGGGACGTCAACGTTGGTTGGTTTTAACCGTAGTTCGTATTGTCAGACGTCAGAAAAACGTGACGCTGTGTTGTTCAGGGAATTCCCGGTTACACGAACCGATTTTTTTAATATGGTTCAAAATTCGTTTCAAAGAAACGCAGCGCGAACGCTGAATGGATTGTAAAAAACTTATGTTTTAGCCGAAAATTCGTAATATTACGGAATTGGTCTAAAACGAAGAAATTGACGTTACTCAGCCGTACTCCAGGACGGGGACTGGCAATGAGTTCGCACTAGAAGAAATTCGTATAAAATGAGTTCTTCTAAATGAGGATCCACTGTACAGGGTTCTCCCAGAAATTTCAGTTTCAACTTTCCTGACTTATTCAGGTTTTAAAAAAATGTCCCTGACCAATGACAACCCAAATGGAAAAGAAATGAATTTCAAAATGTATTTTGAAGGTATTATGAATTATATCTGTAAATACATTTTTAGAAATACATTTCTAAAAATGCATTTCAAAATGTACCTCCAAACGCATTTTTAAATAATTTTTTGAAATGCATTTTCGGTGTCCCAATCTATATGTATTATAAATGCATTGCAAATGAATTGCAAATCATTGTAAATGCATTTCTGTTCCATGTGGAAATGTCAAAAATAGACATATTTTGTAAAATCGACACAGGAAAATATTAACCGAAATTTACACTAATGACAATTTTAAAAAATTCAATTTCAACAAATTTGCATGAAAAAATGTTGAAAATGTGACAATTTGATCTCGAAAATCGTGGAAAAGGTAAACTTGTAGTCGGAAAACGTGGAAAATGGAATTTTGTACTAGGAGAAACGTGAAAAATTTGGCAAATTTCTATTGGGAAAATGGGCCCCGAGCTAACCTTGCAGAAGCATTAATTTTAGATCGCAACAATTAACATGACTACGTTGAATTTCCCTGACATTTTCAAAATAAGCCATTCTTCCCTGGCTTCACTTTTGACTTTTCCAAACATTTTCAAGTTCCCTGACTTTTCCAGGTTTTCCAGGTCTAGGGATACCCTGCTGTATACTATAGTTTACTGCTGTTGATAAAGTTGGGAGTACAATGAAAGAAACTGAATTTAATTTAGAAAATTAGTTAAGCAAGAATCAGTAAATTTTCTTAAATTAGTTCCAAAAACTAAAGTTATTTAACTAAGTAATTGTCCGGATTAAATTAAATTTTTTAATTACTTAAACAGCATTAAGATTGCGTAATTAATTTTTTAGAGAACATGCAATTAAGATAAGCAGTAGGATGAAATAGGATAAGTGAATGGAACACAATGGACTTCGTTAAGATTAACTAGCTTTATACAAATTTCTGATACCACGAACTCATAGTACATAGTTGAAACTAATAAATGCAAACTGAACTAATTAGTTAAGTGCTAGTTGCTAGGTGCTTTAGTTGGGGAAAAATAGTTGCAAAGACCATTAACAACAATTAGTTTATTCGTAGTTATTCTAATGTTGAACAACTAATAATTAACATTTCTTAAAAGTCCCTTAAAAATCGTACGTTTACATTCTCCGGTTACCTGACACCTGTAACGGATGTATTTCGAGTATTTTGAGTTTTCGAGTATTTTCACCAAAACTAGTTTCTGTCTGTTCGTATAAAACTTCGTGACGTTGTTATCAATTTTATGAATAACAAATATACAGTATAAATCGTCTTCTTCTTTCAGAATGATACTTCTGTGATACTTCGTCACAAAAAAAAATATTAAGATTTTAATATTATACTTTAAATACAAATGTAACTGCTTTGAAATACATGTACCATTGAAGATTACTTGTTTGCGTGAAGAAGGTTTCACATTTTTAATCTACAGTATAAAAAAATATAATCTTCGAAGGCACACCATTTTAAATGAAGAAGATAAACTGAATATTTGGTTCATGTATTCATAGAATTCATACCGGTGTCAGAATTTTAGACTGAAAATATTTTGTCGACCTCCAAAATACTCGAAACACGTCCGCTACATACTTCCGGCAACCAGAAAAAGCCAAAATTTAAAAAAGTTATAAAAATTACTTGCGTACTAGCGAAAAAGAACTAAATAGTTTTAGTTGTATAGTTACCCGCAACTAATAATGAATAACTATTTAGTTGTAACTGTAGTTACTGTACCTATATAAAACCCAACTCTGGTCCCCGCCCTAGGGTACGGACGATCGACAATGTTTTTCTTCATTTAAAACGAATTCGTAATTCGGATATTACGAATTATCGACTATATACACCTAAAGTACGCTATAAAGGAAATTCCCCAATAAAAGTTGCAGCCTGTTCCATGCACTTCCTCCTTGAAACAAGTTCTTATCGTCGAAATCACGTTTCGCATGACTTCCGATAATACGAACTTCGTTTAAGACGAATTCAGAATTCGAATATGAAGAATTTTCGACTGAAACTTATGCATTTTCGAGGTCCCGAGCATATTCGCGCTACGTTTCGCTAAAACGAATTTCAGAGAAGATGAAAAATAAAGGTACGTTATAACGGGGAATTACCGGATAAAAGTCGTAGCACCTTCCCACTTCCTAGTTCTTATCGTCGAAGTCACGTTTCGCACGACTTCCGATAATAACGGTTTAATTCCGGTTTAAAGGAACCCATTTCGATCGACCCCCTCCCCCCTCGAGATTGGTCTTAACGATGTTCTACCCTAAAGTTTTTACTGAAAATCTACCCGATTGGGTGTCTATTTATCGTCGCTAGACGGCGCCACCTCCGTTTCCAGTTGGGGGCGCCTTGTGCCATGTATATCGAGGGCTATTGTAGGGCGCGTGTACAAATCCTGTTTTTTTACCGAGTAGGCTACGTAAGTGCGAGTTTGAGTTTGAGTGCTATTGCGTGCGCGTGGCATGATGGTCCTAAGCCTTTTGGACACACACGTCGAGAGGCTACGGCGCTCCTTATAAAGTGATCTACGAGAGATGTTATGAGACGAAACAAAACGAAATTGTCAACTCACTCTCTCTCATAAAATTCCCAATTTCAAGAGTTTTTCCAACAAAAGACACTACGAATGGGAAAAAAAATTGGAAAAGCCAAAATAGGAAGTGGAATGGAGCTCTTCAAAAACCAACGAGCGCCCTCTGGCGGAAATCAAATCGAAATTTTGAGAGAGATTTCAACGACATACGAAAAAAGAAAAAAAGTCAAAAAAACATTGATACGATTTATCAAAAAGATTACAAATGTACGATTACTAAGCTAATAAATAGTATAAAATTAATCAAAACGTTTGTTTTTATGAAACTGCCAAAATTTTGAATAAAATCTCAGAATCTTTAAAAAATACAACGAGTTTATCGAACTGTATTTTTCAAAAATCCCGAGATAGTTTTAAAAGGGTACCCCCAGATATTTCATACTCAACTTCCGTGACTTTTTGCAGGTTTTGAAACAAATTTCCCTGACCAAGACAATTTCATATCGAAGGAAAATATTTTGAAAATTTTACAACATTGATTACATGAGAATATTTTGAAAATTTTACAATATTAATTACATGAGAATAATTTAAAATTTTTCTTTAGAAATCATTAACAGATTTTCAAATTTGTACTCCAAAAAGTTTGAACACTTGCTTTCGGATAAGAGCGGAAGGTTATACAAATGTATCCTCGAAAAATTCAAAATGTTGAAAATTTGTTGGGCTTGGAAAAGATTGCAAATTTGTATTCGGAAAACGTGGAACATTTTGAAAATTTGTACTCGAAAAACGTTGACATTTTTTTCAAATTTTGTCTTACTAAAGCTGTTGAAATTTCCCCAAATTTGCACTGAGAAAATTTTAAAATACATGTATTTGCAAATATGCCTTGAGCTAACAACATAAGCATTAATTCTGGTTTGTGACAACATTAATAGATTAATGTTTACGCTTTTTTTTTTAAAAAAAAGGAAAATTTTGCAATTCTATACTAAGAAAACGTGGAAAAACTTGTGAATCTATATATTTGGAAAACGTGTACAATTTTGCAAAACTGTCCTCAGAAACAGCTGAAAATTTTGAAAGTTTAACGTCAGTAACAGCTAAATATTTTAAAAATTCATCCTTAGAAGTGGAAAAAGTTTCAAACTTCGTCCTTGGAAAACGTTGAAATTTAGTAAATATGTTCTCAGAAACTATTGAAAGTTTCGTAAATTGTCCTCGAAAACTGTTTAAAATTTTGAAAATATCTCCTCAGAAACTGCTAAAATATCGGAATTCGCTCTTAGAAACTGTTGAAAATTTCGCAAATTTCTCCTCAGAAACAGTCAAAAATTTCGGAAATTCGCTCGCAGAAACTGTTGAAAATTCGTCCTCGGAAACTTTTAAAATCATTTCGCAAATGTCTCCAAAAATCTTTAAAAATTTGCAAATGGGCCCTAAGCGAACCACGTGTAGAAACATTTATTCTGGATCCTTACAACACTAACAAGTTGAATACCCCTTACTATTTTAAAATAAGTAATTCTTCCCCGACATTTCCAATGTTGTCCAGTTCCCTTTTCCTATCTTTCGTTAGCAGCGTTTGAATTTTCTCAAAACCCGTCTTTCAAGTTCGATGAAATATTAGCCCGAGTTTTATTGAGTCCATAACAAACCGCTATTTGGACCTTATATCACGGAGAGATGCTTCATAAAATAAATAATGGACGACGGACGTTCTATTCCTATGCTCTGGACAGCCATTTGTCCTACGTTGTAAAATTGTGAACATCAGTTACAGAATGGGGGGGAGGTCTAGAAAGGGGGGGGGGAGTGTAATGGAGGACTAGAAACAGGCGTAATAACACGGAAAACCCAATAAAATTAAGGGGGAATTAAAGGAGCTGGAATGCGATAAAATTACGAAACATTACAATCATGAGATAGAGGGGGATGAATGCGACGCCGAATTCTTCAACAAAATTCCGATGAAAAAATATTGCTTTCCGAGTAATTGTTCCCTTTTACGGCAATTGCAGTTAAAGCGAGATGGACTCGCCTCGAGGACCTACATAGCCCATGAGGCGACCATTCGCACCGAATAATTCCCATTTCGATCGGAATGATACGAAGGCTTAAAACTAGATTATATCGGGTTTCAAATGGTGGCGCCATCCTGGAACGGAATAACGCAACAGGAAATGGAACGTGTTGGAGATGGAACGTGTAACGTGTCTAACGAAAGCTGCTTTTCCGAGCATTTAAACGATCTCATTTGTATTCCGATGGGAGGAATCTATAGGTTAAAATTTTGATTATAACGGGTTTTAGATAGTGGCGCCATCTTGAGACGGAATAAGGTAACGCGAGATGGAACACATCGGCAATTGAAGCTGGTAAGGTATCTAATTAAAAGTCGTGGTATAAAAATTTCAATGAACTAATTTATATTCGATATAAACGTGGGGAACCCCGTGTTCGTAGCTCGAGGTGGTGGACGTCATAAAACAGGGTTCCCTCAGAAATTATACGTTTTTAACTTCTGTGACTTTTCCAGGTTTTAAATAAATTTCCCTGACCAACGACAATATCAGAAATTGACACATGCAATGCTATCCACGACTTTGCAAAATCTACACAAAATTCAATATTTTGCAAAATTTACTAATGACAAATTTTCATCTTTTATTCAAAATTAACATAAAAAGCCAAAAAATTTATAATAAAATTTTGTTTTCGGAAAATATGGAAAGTTTTGGCAAATTTGTACTACACTCTAAAAAAAAGGTGTACCATATTGCACCTTTTGAGGTGCAATCGCATGCTACACCGGTGGCACCTTTCTG
>JAQGBX010000835.1:0-30021 GCA_034698745.1 Megaphyllum sjaelandicum
AATGTCCGTGTTTTCCCGAGTTCAAATTTGAAAAATTTGTCACATTTTCCCGAATGCAAATTTTCAAATTTAACCACTTTTTCCCGAGGACAAATTCTCTAAATGATTGACAGTTTCCGAAGACAAATTTTCCACGTTTTGCCGAGCTCAAATTTGCAAAATTTTCCAAGTTTATCCGAGTGAAAATTTAAAAAATTTTCCACGTTTCTTCGAGTTCAAATTTGCAAAATTTTCCACGTTTTTTCGAGTTCAAATTTGCAAAATTTTCCACGTTTTTTCGAGTTCAAATTTGCAACATTTTTCACGTTTTTCGAGTTAAAATTTTCCACGTTTTCCGGGATCAAATTTGTAAAATTTTCCACTTTTTTCCGAGTTTAAATTTGAAACATTTTCCACGTTTTTCCCAGTTCAAATTTACAAAATTTTCCACGTTTTTTCGATTTTATATTTGCAATATTTTCCCGTATTTTCGAGTTCAAATTTGCAAAATGAGCCACATTTTTCCGAGTTTAAATTTACAAAATTTTCCACGTTTTTCCAAGTTTAAATTTGAAAATTTTTCCACATTTTTCCGAGTTTAAATTTGAAAAATTTTCCACATTTTTCCGAGTTCAAATTTTCAATAGATTCACGTTTTTTCGTGTTCAAATTTGCAAAATTGTCCACGTTATCACGAGTGCAAATTTCAAAAATTTGTCACGTTTTTTTCCAAAGACAAATTTTTGTTTTTACAATGTGATATAAAAATTATAATAAATAATAAAAAAAGTATAAAAAATAGGAATATTTGTTTCTAAAGTGGTACATTTTTGTCAGGGAAAATGATAAATTTTGTCAGGGAAAGTCAGGGAAAATCAGGGAAATCACATGTCTAATTTCAGTAGCAACCCTGATTTTAAGTAATGTTATTTAAATGAAAATAACATTGTGTAGAATATAGACACTTAAAATTTTAGACTGAATTTATTTTTAGGACTACATAATTTGCTTAATTTAAAATCGTACCTCCCACGAGCAATAAAACGTTAAACATGCAAGGAGGTAAACACTATAAATAACTAATGCTTTAAATTTCTGGAAGCAACTCCCGATATACTAGTAAATAATATTTACTCAGAAAACGTACTTTCTCAAAGTACATTTGTATCATCCTGTTTTTATCTCGGGCTTAAAAATGTTTTTTAATTCTTCCTTAAATTATTTAAGAAATGACTAAGCGCTAAGAAACAGGGTCTAAATTCGAAAATATTACATTGAATAATGTCATTGTTCTTGTATTATTTTTAAATTGAAGAGTTTAAAATTCACATGTGTTAATTTTTTAGAATACTTGTATGCGAAATTTTTAATTCTTTACAAGATGACTTGTTTTTAGATACAATTTTATGAAAATAAATAGCCTCGGCTATATGATCGTACTAACAATGGAATTAAATATGAAAATTATAATAATTATTAATGAAATTCTTATAGTATCGCCATGTGTGTGGGGTTCTTACATGTACCCCTATACGGGTTTTAATTTTTAATGAAAGTCTCATAAATGCAAGTGTGGAAACTATTATTGCAAGTGTGCCAAAGCTGTGACCCATTTTTCCAGAGGAGGTATTCACGAATTTTAACTCGATCTTTAGGATTTGTAGGTTTTGGAATTAGTGTGGCTTTTAAAAGGTTGCTAAGCCTTATATTTCAAATGCTAGAAATGCCATAAAAAGCAACTACTTAAATGTATCAGAAAATTTCCTGCGCTTTTGTTCTCAGACATAAAAGTTCCTTTCATTTCCCCCCGTTAATTTTCAATACAAATGCAAATGCGACCATAGGTGCGAATGGTTCATTTCTTTGTTTAAAAAATCACACAAAAAAAAAATTAAATTAAAATTTATTTCATAAAATCGTTCCATTTAATAGAATACGATTTAGAATATTTTTCCCAATTTTATTTATTGATTTCATTTTAAATTAAACTGTGAAATTCGTATTCTGTTGCTCTAACTTTGTTTTTAATGGCACAGTGTTTAATTATTTCGTCATGTTAATAACGTACGAGGAAAGAAAACTTTAGCATTTGATCGATAGTTTCCTAGCGTTTTGAAAAATAAGTACATTTTTATTAGACCTTGACTGTTTAAATTAACCCATGATTTTTAGTTTAATCTGTGTTTAACTTCGAAGAAAAGCAATTTGATTTAACCTAAATTTAATAGCTGATTCAAGCACGAACATTAAAATGAGTTTTTTTAGTTTTAAAATGCTAATTAAATGCCCATAAATTTGTAATTAATGTGCAGAAACTTTCAGGCATTAAGCTCGTAGATCCTTAATTTACTTTCAAAATTTTGAGATTATCATTGAAAACAAGGTTGTATAATTTATTAAAAAAAATTTGAAAATACAATAGCAAAAATCATTTTAAAGAAATGTAGTTTTCGAAACGGAATAATTTGTGTAAAGAAACTTATCTACTCAGAGAAATTGTAATTATTTTTATTAAATATGAAAATTATTCTAAGCTAAATCTTGTTCGCAACTAGCTAAAAAAATAATTTAATTTTGGTGGGATTGTACATTTAAATAAAAAAATTACCATATATCAGAGAAATGGGCATTTATTTATTAATAACAATCATTTCCAAAACTTAAGTTGGTTAATGTCAACTTTTAAAAATTGCCTATAACAGGGTTCCCCCAGACCTGGAAAACCTGGAAAAAGTCAGGGAAGTTGAGAATGACCTGGAAAAGTCACGGCGATCCAAATTTAATACTTCTACAAGGCCCATTTTCCGAGTAGAAATGTGCAAAAAATTTCCATCTTTTCTCAGTACAAATTTGCAAAATTTTTCACCTTTTCTGAGTTCAAATTTGCAAAATGTTCGACCTTTTCTGAGTAGCCTACAAATTTGCAAAATTTTCCACCTTTTCTGTGTTCAAATTTAAAAAATTTCCACCTTTTCTGAGTACAAGTTTGAAATTTTTTTCACCTTTTCTGTGTGCAAATTTGCAAAATTTTCCGTTTCCTAGTACGCATTTGCAAAATTTTCCACGTTTTGCGAGTTCAAATTAGCAAAATTGGCCACGTTTTCCGAGTACAAATTAGAAAAATTGGCCACGTTTTCCGTGTAAAAATTTTCAAAATTCTCTTGGTTTTCTGAATACAAATTTTCCACATTTTCCGAGGACAAAATTGCAAAATTTCTCACTTTTTCCGAGCACAAATCTTAAAAATTTCTATGTTAATTTTCAAAATTGTCGTTAGTAAATTAAAAAAAAGAAATATTTTCCAGTGTCAGTTTTGGAAAATGTCAATTTTTCGCGTTGTCATTGGTCAGGGAAATTTTTTTGAAACCTTGAAAAGTCAGGGAAGTTGAAATTTCTGGGGGAACCCTGTATAAAGTTCACATGTTATTTTTTCCATCGATGTCGTATTTTTATTTTTCCCGTAGTTTGGGGAATTCCCGGTGTTTCGATTATCCGGAAAAGGTTTTTTCCATAACCTCTACGGATAGTCTACTTTACATGTACAGTACTTGTATTGTTCAAACGTTTTGAGGTCAGGTTTTGCTATTTTCCAATTTCCATAGTCCATAGGGGATAATTCAATACGGATGTCCAACTCAAAATTCTTTCATGCGTGTAAATTGACTTCGGACACAATGACCACAATGACCACTCCTTCTTCTGTTAAATTTAGAAATCCAGATTTTACGACAATTTCAAAGCTGACCTACTAAGATTTTTCTGAGGATTTCTCTTAAATTTCTTTCATTTTAATGCATTTCAATTTTAAAAAAATAAGCAATGACAGTGCTCGGTAATCTTATCTTTACCCAAAATTTCTGAATATTTGTAGGCGTTATCGAAAAGTTGAATGCATACTGTACATGTACTGTATTTATACAATTTTTTTTTCTAAAACTTGGATTTCAAAATATGACCACTCATGGAAAATAATTCACGTTTCTTAAAAAGTTAATAGAATTTAAACTTTTGATTTCGCAAAATTTGTAGCCAATAAAAATGATTTTGTATGTTATTTATTTGTAAGGAATTTTTTAAAAAAACTACAGTTTTGCAAATAAAAAGATAAAAAATTAAATATAAAAAACTGAAATTTGCTAAATGTGTGGTATTAAAATTGTACATTTTATAACATTTGATTTCGATTAATTTATATTTTTAAAAAAATGTAGAAATACCAGAGTCACATTTGTAAGGAATTCTTAAATTCTGTGAAAATAGTTGGTCAAGCGTGCTTTGAACTATACAGTAAATACAGTAGACTTCCCCCTCTACCCGATGACCCCCAAATGTAATTAAAAATGACCTTCTTTCAGAAGGGTTAATTTAAGGATTTTGACAAGAAACAAATGACCGGATGCACACAGGAAGACCAACCTATTTAAGTGAAATTTTAAGTACATGTAAATGAATTTGTGGAATTTTAATTAAATATTATTGAGTTTAGAAAATTCCTTAAATTGAAATTTTTATTTGTAAGAAATCGACAATTGCATTAGCGAGAAGTTGACAATTTCGTTAAAATTATCAAGAAATTTAAAATTTGTGAAATTATAAATCATAATGTTAGTTTGTGAGGAACCAGAATTTTTAAGAATGTGAGTTATTTTGCGAGAAATTGACATGTTTAAGAATTTAAAAATTGTTTCTTTAAGCAAAATTTGATTGCTTCCATCTTAAATATTACCGTTTAAATTAAGCAAATTCATAATTTAAAAATTATTTTATTTCGTAAAGAATTGAAAATTTTCTTGATACTGTATGTTAAAAAAAATACAAGTGTTATTTATTTAAACAAAATTTCATTGTTCCCAAATATCACCTTTTTTTTTAACTTGAGCCAGTTCTCAATTTTTAACATTTCGGATATATGGATTTCAGTAAAAATGCGAATATTGGTTTTGACGTAATCGTACATGTAGTTGTTTTTATTCTTTCCGAAAGTGCATTTTCTCCTCCGTTGACCCATTTCTATAAATAGCCACTCATGTTGGAGCGTACTGCTGATCCTATAAAAAATATTCAACAAAATGGCTGCTTTGAGAAGGTTGCTTTTGTTGGCCAAAAATTCAAACAGTTTTTAATGAAACGATGACGCATCAGTTTTTTTTGATAATACAATGTGTTGCAGAATTTCAAACAATTTGAGGCGTGTCCGAAAAAGCCTGTCTTATTGACTGCATGCAAATTATGCGAATTTAGATTTCGTAATTTGGTTATTTTCATAAGAAATAAATTCGAGTTGAATCATTTATAATTTCCAATTTTCAAATTTCTGACAATTTGAAGCATGTCCGCAAAATCTTGACATATTCACTACATACAGTTCATGTATGCAAATTAATTAATTTGAATTTTTAGCTCAAAATTATGCTAATAGCCGGATTTTTTTTTTTTTTAGAATTTTGCATCAACTTTTTATATTTTTCATGCATGATTTGTTTACTAATGTTTTGATAATGAAAATACCAAATGTCAAATGATTCGACAAATTTTTCACTATACGTTTACACTGGAATTGATATTTCGGAAACACACTACATGTACGCAATATTTTAACAAATTTCAGCCAATTTTATACAAAATCAGATTTTCTAATTTGACCATTTTCATTTTAGTAAAATTCAATAAAACTTGAAAAATAAGCGCTGGACTTTTGGGATACGCCTAAAATAGGATTGGATTTGTTAATTACTATGACCTTGCAATGCTTTTCGCCCCTCCTGCAGTGTGACCTTTCAACTGCCAAACAAAGCGTTGGCCACCCTATTTCATGACGTCACCCACAAGCTGTAAAACTATTTTATTTTTACCGCACAGCTTTCTGAATTTATTATGGGAGTTTTAAATTATGTACGCTGTTATCGTACTATACTTAAATTATAAAATGACTGTCAAAGATTGGGTGTAGGCCTACCGGTATATGTAATTAAATTTTCAATTTTCACTTAATTTTTTAAATTGTATGTTAGCCTATAGTTTATTAATCAGTAGGCCTAAGTCCTAATCTTTCATTAATACCAAAAATACATCTACATGTACAGTATGTATATTTTTTGACATTTCAAGATAAGCTCAGTCATAGGCGTTATTATAATGATGTTATTAAATGTAATTAACTCCCAAGTTGCAGTGTCGCCAATTTTTAGATGGATTTTGGACTTTGGCGAAATATTTAAGTGGAAGATTTCATGACAACTTAGATTAAACTCGAAAGTAATTCAAGAGAATTCACGTGAAACAGAGCGTGTAATTTCTTATATAATTATTTCGATTGGTTACTTTAATTTCTGTTTCAAAAAAGATAAATGAGCAAAATTGAAGTTGTTTGAACCTGCAAAAAAAAACAACCTGTAAAATGTATCTCAATAATATTTCTTAATACCTATAGCAAATTAATAATGTCAAGAGTTCATTTCTGAATTTGATCACTAATGGTTTGAAAAAAGAAAAAAAATGGGGCTAAATATTGCTTATTTAGCTTAAGGGAATATTTTTTAAACTTGCTTTTTATTGTTCAAGTATAAATAAGCAGTTTTAACCCCGTTTTTGCGATTGTGTGAGAACGAGAAAAATAGAAATTAAAGAAAATACATTATAAATAATTGTGTTAATGATTCCTATTATAGGACATTATCATGTACTTAAAATTATCATTATAAGCATATAAAGCCTAATTTGTGTATTATTGTTATGACCGGTACGTTTTTGCACCTAATTTCGTGTTAATATTAAATTTTCAATTTTATATCGGTACTTTATTATTATCCTATTTTGTGTATTAATTAACGTAAAAATGGCAGGCGTGAAAGTGGAAATTTAGCACAAAATTTTCATTTTAACACCAACATTTAAAATATAATACCAATATTTCATAACACCAAAATTGAAATATTCGTATCAAAAGTGACGGGAAAAAAAATTAAAATGCCAAAAAGTGAAAATGAAATTCCTACAATTGAAAATATAATAACAGAAATTCAGGGAATTTGAAAATGACCTGGAAAAGTTAGGGAAAAATTGTTTATTTTGAAAAAAGTCTAGGAAATTCAACGCAGTCATGGCCATCCAAAATTAATACTTGTACAAGGTTAGCTCAGGGCTCATTTTCAGAGTAGAAATTTGCAAACATTTTCCACATTTTCGGAGTAGGCCCCTACAGAATTACAAAAATGTCCTCGTTTTCCATGTAGGCCTACAAATTTACACAATTTTCCACTTTTCCACGTTTGACGAGCAATATTTTTTAACATTTTCCGAATACAAAATTTTCCCATTTTTTTAAAACTTTTCATGCAACTTTTTAAAATTTAAAAAAAAAATATTCTATGTTAATTTTAAAAATTGTCGTTAGTAAATTTAAAAAAAAAACATTTTCCAGTGCCAATTTTGGAAACTGTCAATTTTTCACGTTGTCATTAATTGTTCAGGGAAATGTTTTTAAAACTTGGAAAAGTCGGGGAAGTTGAAAATGAAAAATCAATGAACATTAATTATTTGCTTTTAATAACATTGACCATTAATAATTTGCCATCGACTAATTTTTTTTTTAATAATTCAAGGATGAAGTGCTCGCTGTCAGTGAAAAAGTGGTGCTACGGGTGGAGGATTTAGTTCAGTGGATCGTGAGTGACGTGCAATGGGACCGAGGTTTGAAAGGGTGCTTCGCTGGCGAGGAACCATCTTCTGGCGAGCAAACTTTAAGAGATGTTGAGTGCGATGCTGCTTATCAATCCACGGATTGCTTGGACAGAACGGTCAAAACGGAACAGTCTCTGGAAGCTACGTCTCTGGGTCTGGTCGAAACGTTCATCGCCAACAACTTGGGCAGCTCGGACAGTTCTTCGTGTACTTTGGAAGGTGAGCATCTCTTCAAGCTAACCAAATTTCTAGGTAGCTCTGGGTGGCGTAAGTAGATTTTGTAAATGGTACTTATGTTTTGAAAATTGTACACTTGTTTTATGAATAGAAAAAGGATCCGGACAGACAATGAGAAAAATAGTTCAATAAATTTGTCGATTTTGTCATGATTTCTGTGCAAAATGCGAGAAAACCTAAAAAATATGACATCAATGGTATGTCAGTAAAATTAGCTGAATATTTTACATTGAGAAAAATAGTACAGTATGTTTGTCATAAGTATGTCGTGGAAATTTGCATTCAAATAAGTGAGGAGGTAAGGTCGGCTCCCGATTGTTCCCCAGATAATATGTCAAATGCATGAATAACAAAAACTACAGGTCGAGTATCCCTTACCCGAAATTCTGAAATGAATTTCCCAAAGATAATCCGCAAAATGAAAGTTGTTTTTGGTACTTTTTGGGTTTACCAATTTGTGCAAAAAAAAATTCTTGTTTCAAAAACGATTTTTGTTTATTTAGTCATTTTTTTATCAGAAAAATGTTCAATTTTAAATTTAAATTTTAAATGTTCTATCTAAAAATTGTATCATACCAAAAAAGACATTTCGTTTGTTTTTCGAATTGGGAAGATTGTTGTTTAATGTTATGAAAAATATTACCGTTTCTCTGAATATTGTTTTTCATAAACATTGTGCTGTTTCGAAAACAATTACTGATACCTGTATATTGATTAATTTAATGAATACATTAATATTCTTTATAAATGTCACCATATGAACTGAATTTTTATCAAACATTTAATTTTTTACAAAATAATAAAAATTCGATGATTTAGTTTAGGTAAAAACTGAATATTTAAAAAAATAGGTATATAAACGATGAGTTTTCCAATATATTTAAGTTTTTCGAAAACTTAACTTGTAGAAATAATTAATCAACAGTATTTTCCAATAAAATTTTTAAAAAAAAATTATATGTCAAATTTTAAAAATGAATAAGTAAACAACAATTTTTTCCAAAAACTGCTTTGATAAAATATGACAATCTTTGCCAACGTTGGCATTTTTCTGAAAACCCAAATAACATGGTAATAAATTAAAAAAAGTTGTGATTAGCACGTATAGTATGCGTCATTTTGGGAATTTTTTTTTTCCATTAAATTCTGGCGTCTCCCAGATTAAGGTCATAACAATGATAAGACGTGACGTCACGTATCAAACCGGAAGTCGATAAATTGCTCGTATTATTATTCCGAGAATGAACGAAGGTTTTTCCATAGCTAAAAAATATTTTCTTTTATGTTTTAAATTTTGAATTTTTCTGGGCGTTTTCAAGGTCTTTTTTCGCGCATTTTCTTGTTTTGAAAAGCGTGTTGGAGTCGTCAACCCCAGCCAAGGCCAGAGCTTAAACTCGCTACGAAATGCTAAAATAACATTATTTGGCGATTGGCCAATGACGAATCAACTTTACTTTTATGTAAACTTTTTTTATTTTAAATACACTCAGAACTCTCGCTATCTCCTTTTCCTCCTCTTTTTTGATAGTGAGATCGACCCTCACGTGATTAAGAGAACAATAGGCTGGAGTAAATCGGGTTACCCTTAGCTGCACCCACAAACATTAAAATTACGAATTGGATTTCTTTGAAAATATTTTGGAGAAATCATAAATGTATTAATAATAAATGATACAGTTTCCCAAAATTTAACATCAATTTTTTTTTTACAAAATTCATACTGATTTCTCTAGATTCAGAGAAATTATTGATTTTGTTGAAATTGCAAAGACAAAATTGATATTAATTAATATTTTTCAAGTTATTAATATTTTTGACTTTTTTTGGAATATTTGTGATAATTTTTTCGACTTTTTGACAAAAATCAAAATGATTTCTATCAAAATGATCTCTCAATGATGCAATTTCTAAAAATTAATATCAACTTTTTTTTTGACAAATATCAAAATAACTTCTCTAGATTCAGAGAAATTATTGATGTTATTGAAATTACTATAACAAAATTGATATTAATTAATATTTTGTGACTTATTAATCTTTTGTGATTTAGTAATTAATATTTTTTGGCCTATTTAATAAATTTTTTTTTCGTGTTTTTGACAAAAATCAAAATTATTTCTATCAAAATCTCTCAATCAATTTTTCATAAATTTAAAATTGATTTATCTCCATATATATATTTTACAAAAATGGAAATATCTGAATTAATGACAATGTTGTGAAGAATGATACAACTATTTATTTTGATTTTTGAAAATCCAAAGAAATCCACAAACAAATCAATGCATGTTATTTATATTTCATTAATACAAATTGAATTAATAAAATAAAAAAAATTGAAAACTATTTAAATAGACATGCATTTAATAAATTGGTTGTGAATTACTTTGCTTTTAAGTTATCAGAATTAGAATATTTTTCACAAATGTTACTTACGATTTAAAAAAAAAATCAATTATTTTCCCAATAATTAAATGCCAATAAATTAAACGCCACGTTTTCTAAAAAATCAAAATTTCTATGAATGAATGAAAATTATTTAATAAGTTTTACAATTTATTGTATTTCTTATTTTTTAAATTAATTAATAACATTTATTTTCGAAAACTGCTAATTTTCCCAAAATTCAAACCAATAATTTTTTCCCAGATGTTAAAATTTCCCTGAAATAATGACAATTTTTGACGAATGATACAATTATTCAAAAAATCAAGACAATTTTCACTGAATTAATGAAGTTTGAAAAAAACCAAAAATATTATTCTTTAAAACTTTTGTTCACCCTGCAATTCCTCGAAGTATAATTTTTGGGAAATTGAATAAGGAAAACATATCAAATTTGAAACCAAGATTTTATTGTTTGACTCGTTAAATTGCCCCCAAAAAACCCAAAAAAATTATTTTTTAAAACTTCTGTTCACCCTGCTATTCCTCGAAGTTGCTTATATGACGTGCGCAATTACACTCATTAAAATCGACTCTGATTCCTCCCAAAAACGTAATCTCTGATAATTAGTAAATGTTCAACTATCAAAACATCTTTGTTTGCATCAATTGACCTTGAACGTTTGCTACAATTACGTAACACTTGTGAAATAAAGCTTGTTATTTCGTCTCTTCGCATCCATTAAGCGCACCATTAGAATTTTAATTCTAAAAATAGAAAAAATTATCAGTGAAATTAATATCTATGTACAGTCTAATACATGTAAATTTCATTTTTATACCTAAACTTACAAGCTTGCTTAGAGAGAAAAAGGTTTGTTTGTACAAATATAATTTTTTTTAGACGACAAAATTGTATTGAAAATAGATTTTTAAAAGAAAAACAATCTAAAAAATGGTCGTTATTTTTCCCTACTAACGACACTTTCCTCGTCATGAATCTATTACACGACTATTTTTCCTTAAAAATACTCTTTTTTTCCATTATGACTCAAAAACAACCAGAACGATGTACTAGTCTAAAAACGATCATATTTCTCTTTAAAAACTACCATAATTCTCTAAAATTTCCCCCAAAATTCCCTTAGAAAGTGGTTTGTTTTTGGATAAAATGTCAAGTTTTATTATACAAAAATGTTTCCCCTTAAAAGAACTGGGGATCTTTTCTAATGGGAAATGAAAATCCACCAGTTTTTCAAAGGGAGACACATTTTTTAAAATATAACTGACATTTTATTCGGAAACAAACCCTTTTGTTAAATAAAACGCTGACCATTTTTCAATAAAATTGACGATTTGTGCCCAAAAAAAACCAACCCTGTAAATTCAAAAATTGTACATTTTAACAAATGCATGTGAAATTGCATTTTTCCGTAACACCTCACCATACTTGAAGTTAAAAAACATTTTTTTAAAAGTCCTAGTGACATTCTTGCATTTAATTTTAAATATGTTTTATACAGTTAAATTCATTTAGTAGATCCAAAAAAGTTTTTGCTTTTCTTTAATACCACCTTGACCCCTAGCCAAATGTAAACCTAATACCAAAATATGGTAAGGGGAAAATGTTGCAAGCTCAACTTACTTTTCTTCATAGTGTTCAGTGGTGCAAAGTAGCTCTTGTGCGGAGGGGAGAAAACTAATCATCCATTCAAGGAACCTTTTAGATCCCTCCTTTTTATTTAACGGCATTTGGAATTCTTGGCTTTAGCCTCGAGCTTAAGGGGGTCTATGTGACTTTTTCGAAGATAATTGTATGCCTAAAATTAAATATTTTCAATACAAGTTTTTTGCTAGGGATTGTGATTTTCACATATGTACGGATCAATTTTAAATTAAAAAAAATCACCGGAATTTAAAATATGCACAACAGGTGTTAAAAATTGAAGTTTTTAATTCGTTTTAAATGGGAATTTGAGGGACATTTAAATGTGAAAGACACAGTGCCTAGTTATTTACCTTTCGTAACTTCTAATTGAAATATTCCTCTAAGTAATTATAGTCTTCTAAATAACATAGTTTTGAATTTTTAAAAATGTTTTCAATTTAATAAAATTTAAAAAGGAATATTTCAAAGATAGCTTTTTATCATAAAATAAAATATTTTCAATGAAATTGTTTTGTTACAGTTAACGAAGGTGTTAATAACTAGGAATACTGAATTTTACATTTTTTTAAATGCGTGGAAAACGATTGAATAATAAATTCACATTTACTAGATTCGTTTTATTATACGCACGAAAGATTATTGAAAACATTTAATTTTACGGAAAAAACTTTCTAAATATTCTCACGGATAATCATCTATTAATTTAAAATGAATGCGTGGAAAATTTTGCGAATGTGAAATTCATATTTCCTAGATTTTTTACTTATATTATCTATAGACTAAATCGAATAGAAAATATTTCATTTTATGCCTTAAACCATGTGTATCTTCGAAAAATAAGCATAGATTTTTTTGAATTTTAATGATTTTTATCATTTAAATTTCTTGAGTGGAAAATGTGGGAATGTGAAATTCAAATTCCTTACTTATCTTCGTTTTCAATTGAAAAAAAATATATATATTACGTTTAAATTTATCCCTAAAATTATCTTATACAGTAAACACATTCGTGTACAACGCATGACTCAATTATGCATCATATGTTTTACCTTAATGCTGGTATTGGGCCAATGATATAATTTTGAAAGCATTTCCTGATGTATGACGTCATTTAATATCGCCAATACAAGTGTAAACAGTTTCACGATGACGCATACTCGACTGATATATTAATTAAACTCTGCCAATTAAATTAAAAATGTTTGTCAGTGTGCTTTGATAAGATAATTTCGCTTTTGCTTGGTTACGAGTAAGATCTGTTGGTATTGTCATGAATGTTTTATTGGAAAATATATGTACTGTATATGCTATTGTTTTTTAGGTTATTTACACATACAACAGACAATCATTGCAATTATAACAAACGTTCACAAATGTGACATTATTGTAAGCGTACAGTATACGTCGTAACGTGTTGTATTAAGAAAATATTTTATCCTACATAAATTTAATGTGTTTTACAGAATTGAAATATTTTAAACATAGTTCAAACGACTTAATACAGTGAATTAAAAAAATGAATTCTTATAAACGTTAGGCCTATATTCTTTTGGAGTTCTTTTTGGATAGTATTTTTTTTTTTAAATTTATTTGCTAGAAATTTCTAGCTATGAAAGAAATTGTCACTTTCTCAGTAAAGGTGTCTTTGTGGAAAAATTGTATTTTTTGGATAAATGTTACTTAAATTTCGTCATTCAAGGACATTTTTGTCGAATTATTTAGAAAATTGTATTTTTGATGACAGTAGGTAATCTAAAGATTTAATCTTAATTGTAAGCCCTCTAGTTGCTTTTGAGTTTTTGAAAACCAATTTGAGTCTTCTGGATTATAGGCTAAAATATGGCATCTTCTTAATTAAAGTATCTATTTACAACATGGTTGAATGATCATGGGTTCATTTGTCATTAGGTACTACATGTATTGCGTAACAATTGTTTATTGATATCCGGTTGCTTGGGTTATCGGGATGGTCGAATGAAGAGGTTATTGCAACCTCAATGATATTTGAAACCTAGTTGATAAAATGACTTAAACTGGCCAAAAACTGTTGATATCCAGCATTTGAAATATCATGAGATACATGTACTACGGTTATTTCATTATCATTTTATGAAATCTCATTATTATGTTGTACGATCTCGATATAAAATTGTGAAGTATCACTGTTACCTTCGGTATATCACGAGATTTCATTATATTACGATATTCATTCGTTATTGTTTGATGGAATTCATCCATTATCATATTATGGGATTTTATGAGGAAAATAAATTGCGAACTTTCAATCCTCTTCTATTAACCGTGCTACTAATCCTTAGCAGAATCTCTTGAAACCGCATATTTCAACTTATCTTTTCATTGCAGAACAACAGTCTCCTCGGCCTCTGAAAGACTGCGAGGGATCAACGGTGAAGATTTTGAGCTATGCCAGCTACTGTCGCTACAGAGGAGTCCTCAAGCGCCTGGAGAATGTTACCGACTCGTGGCTGCGGAACGCCTTGGTGGTGGCTCTTGGAGGATTCACGGTGCCATCGCGCAACTGTCGCTTGCACTTCTGCAGGGAAACCTTCGACCATCCGCTTCTGGATGGCAATGCGCTCCTGCTCAATCACTTGGGTAAGGCATTAATGTGATGTGCATTAAAATAGGACAAAACATTTGGATGCATGCTGCGTAACTTGCTAGAATGATAACCGACAAAGGATTCGCTTAACATATAGTTAACACTAAAACAATCGAGAAAAATTTTCCGTAACTATGTATTTTTACCACAAAAAAACAACTGACAATTTCCGATTTAATCTTGCCTTTGGACCAATACACCTACAATCAACTTACAATCCGAATAAAGTTGCACTTTAAATATTACAAAGTAAATGCTTACCTGTAATGTTTATAATCATATTTCCATTAACGTAATGCTATCGCATTTTCTTGAATATTGTGGAGTATTTCCCAAACAACTTGGATAACAAGGTGTCCACCATAGTTGATTTTTATTAAAACCTGCCTATTTTTGCATTGCAGCACCGTCGTTGAGAGGCCGACCTCGCAAGAAACGTTCATCGATAAAGCTGAGTAGCTCGCTGAGCTCAGAGTCCAATGAAAATGAATCTGAGGAAGGGGGAGAAGGCTCTGTGAAAGAATCAAAGCTGACCAATGGTATCAAGGAATTGGCAGGTGAAGACCTGGAAGAGCAAGAATTTCTCCAGAGCCTGTTCAAATTCATGCGCCAGCAAAACAAGCCCATCGAGCGTGTACCGCACCTTGGTTTTAAGCAAAGTAATTCTCAAATTTATATGTTTATCTTTACTGCTAGCTCGAATCCAGCAATCGCGAGTCTGTTGTCAGAGTAAGAAAGCAAAAAGGAAATAATGAGAAAGCACAAATGACAATATTTTCGCAAAATTCGCAAAATTCCTACTAAGTCTCAGTAAGCCTGTTTTCTAAGGGGATTTTTCGTCACAAATTGCCGATAAACGTTTTTTTTATTGAAAATTTTAAACTTTTTGTCTAAAACTGTCTTTGCCATAATTCACATGGAGAATGTGCAGCTGGTAGTTTCCTAAGCAAAAATTCAAAATCTATTTTTTTTCTTTCATTGAAGTTCTCAAAAATTATAAAATTAATTATTCCAAGTTTTGAACATAACTTGTTTGTACCTGCATCCTGTCCTCATCCAATTTTTTTTTATAAAGCATCATCAAAATTATTTAAATCTTATGCCTAAAACCATCTTTGAAAATTTGCTATTGAGGAAATGCCACGATATTTTTTTATCTGGCATATTCAAATGCTGTAAAATGAATATGTTTATGTAGCCAAGTATTTCAGCAAGCAACGTAGATGAGCATTAACCTCGCATTAATAGTTTATTTGGTACACACTTTTCCTAATCATGGCATTGTTTCGATTTTGTTGCAGTTAACCTCTATTTATTTTATACATACACACAAAAGTTGGGAGGCTATGATAAGGTGAGTACAATAAACGTCAGAAAGAAGGATTTCAACAAAAAGAATTAATTGCTAAAATAAAAAAATAAAAATGTTATTACACTACACTAGTTATTACCCAATCTCTCCATGTAATCAACTATGATTTACTTGAAATAATTCAGTTTTGAAGATTGTAAATTTGTCTTGATTCATATTACCGAAACATGGTCTGAATGCTCGGGAACTCTTGAATTTAATTTGTCTAATGAAATATCTGAGTTCATCATTAATGAAAAAATTAATATTATTCAATTATACGCTAGGTAGAAGATTGGAAATTAGTTCGTTCAATCCATAATAAATAAGTATAGAGCGAGTTTGTCTTATCTAGTTTCCATTGTAGTTGAAGCTCATTATGCTAGAATGGTTATTCTCCAATCTTGTTTTGTTATGAAAGGATGTTAAAAAAATGTTTTTATGGTAAAATATGTATTTCTTAGATGATTTTTAAAAGGCTAGATTTTGCACTTAACTTGCTTAGGACCTTATTTACGGTTTTGCTTATTGTTTGTGTTGCAGATCACCGTCAAAAAGAAGTGGAAGCACATCTATGATGAGTTGGGTGGCAGTCCAGGCAGCACCAGCGCGGCAACGTGCACACGGCGCCATTATGAAAGGTTAGTTAATAAGTAACATTTGTTTTATAGCCATCTACAATGCATGAGAAAATTTAAAAACTGAAATTCACAATTTCTAGTTAATTTCCTGCATTAACTGTAAAACAATATTTTATAGAAAATATTATTAATCATTTCATGCCTGAAACTAGCTTCGAAAAATTCTTACAAACAATGCATAGTTGGTTGTGTCCTTGAAAATGAAAGTGTGCTTTAAAACATTTAACATTTCAAGTACATACCTTTAACTAACTTTAAAACTTACATTAAACCAAAACCAGCTAAAATTAGTTGCGTGCAAATTTTAAATTTAGTTCAAACTTATTTGTCGAGGGCTTTGACTTGTTTCGTCATTAGCGTTGCATCATGACATCATACTATTTCGATGACATTCAAACTTGTTCTGAATTTACTGAGTTAATTCTTTATTCGAAGCAGATAGCATGATAGATTTCTCGAGAAAGCATAGTCAACATTTGTACAAAGGTGTTCTAGATCCTTTCTCGTAGAAAGACATGCTACATGGCCAACATTTGCATAAAATCATCCATCATGATCATTGGCAAATAATTTCAGGCTTCTGCTGCCTTTTGAACGGTACTTAAAAGGAGAGAATGTAACCACCTCTCGACTAACAATCAACAAGGCTAGCAACTCTACCTCCTCGAAGAATGCGCCTGTTTTATCTAGTCTGAAGAGTGCAAGCTCCAACTCTGTAGATCCCAACTCTTCAGCCTCTGCATCGAACTGTAACCGGCAAACAGAGTCGGAACCTCCACGATTACTTTGTTTAAAAAAGGAGTTTATCGAGGAAGATCTGTTACCTGTTTCGCCCTCTCCGGATTTGCCTCCTCTTCCTCCTCCTTCTCCTCTTCTGACGGTACCAGAAATGCCAGAAAAGGATTGTCCTGCAAGTAATGTCATTTCAAGAGTTATTCTGCCAGTGGGCCAAAAGTTTGCTTCTTCGAAGCTCAAAGCTGGACAGTCAGAAGATGAAGATTTTGGAGATGGAAAACATGCCACGCAGATGTTAAGTGCCTTTGGTAACGTTGTGCTGGAGCAAGGGTCATTGCAATATATACACAACCAACAAAAAAAAGTAAGTGTGAAAGAAGTGGTACGTTTAGTTAATGCGATTGTCGAGGTAGTTATTAAAACTAATTTGAACTTTATTTTCAGAGAGCAAAAGATGAAAAGTTTGCCGAAAAGGAGCGAATGTGGGATGAAATTCGCCGACAAAATGCTGTTGAGCGTGACAGGGTAAAATATCACATTTATAAGTTGCTAATTAATATATTTATACTGTCAGTATAATGGATAAATGTTAATGGTTGACTTTTACATTGATATTCGCATCCAATTTTCAAATTCACTGAAGTTTTCCATGGGGTTAGGTCCAGACCTTCATGCGCATACCAGAATCTCGCAGATAATACCAGACCTTATAAAATGGTTTTTAATGTAATACATGCCTATGATAAAGTAGAATTTAAAAATTGTAGACATTAAGGCATCAGGAAGATTAAAGCTTTAACGTTGCAGTACTGTTCTTTGCTGTAATAAAAATGCATTTGTGAATATCCATTCTCTCAATAACCAGCATTCATTAAATTATCGAGCATCTGTAAATTTTCATGGGATAAGATATAATAAGAATTTTTTCACCTTTTCACGACTTGCACCCATCGTTTATTTACCCGAGTGATTGAAATGTTAAAACTAGTACCTACTTTGGTTACTTCTCCCGCAAATTCGTTAATCAGCAAATTACAATGAAGGATGTGTTTGATTTTCGGTTCTTGCCGCCAAAACCGCCATTGTGTGACATTTAATATGCCCGCCAGATGGCAGACCCTGTCATTATGGCGGTTTTGGCAGCAAGAACCACAAATCAAACGTGTCTTTGCTTGTAATTTGCTGATTTGCGGGTCGTGTACAATTTCATCATTGAAGGTACATGTATAAGGCATAGATTTTTGGAACTACCCCCAACTTCCGTTGGACACCCCTAAGACGTGAATACAGCGATCATGTTTTTTGTAAATCTCACCTCAGTTTCTTTTTAGGTTCGTCAGATGACTGCAGCGGCGCGATCAGTCAGCTCGCGTGGGATCAAGGCCAAAGATATGTTGCTGGAACCACCGTCGGCCATCTTGCCAAACCCTAGACCACACCACAGTGCCAATAGCATCATGGGTGTTACAAAGCCAGCTATGCCGCAAATGCCAACATCGTATCTTGCTGCGGCTCCCAAGAGGAAAAGGCTGGAGGAAAACGAGTGCCGTATAGACTATCCACTCCATTCCAAGGCAAGGCCCGTCAGGCTCCTGGAGACCTCTCCAAGGAAGCAGGATGCGGCATCTGCTTGGCATCCATCAAACATTGCCATGCTTCGTCCATCCGTCATCCAACACACCCAGTCAGCAGCCGCTCAACAGCAATCCCACAATCGGCAATTTACAAAGAATCTTGAGCGGGTTGTGGACATAAGTGTGCTTCCTTCGGGCAAGTCCACGCAACAACCATCCCAGTACAAAACACTGGACCTGAGTGCGATTTCTTCGGGCAATTGTAAGCCACAAGAGAAGCGCCACAATGGGTTCAACAATTTTTCCACGTATTTCCCAGCGGCTGATGGATACACATATATCCGGCATTGCCCTCGTAGCATCGATGCTTCCAAAGAAACTGTTACAAATAGAAACTGTTTGCCGTGCCAGCCAAAATCAGAATCCGTTGCTCAGTCCAACGACGAAGATTCCGTCTTGGATCTGCGCATCAAAAAGGATGTCCCGAGTTGGCGCAATGGACACTCCGCTCTTTCTCTTCGAGGGACTGGAGATGAGCACAAGAGGAAAGCACCATTGGATTGTATGACCAGAGATGCTGACTCTCCTCCCGAGGATCTTTCCACCAAAGCAGAACCAAAGTGCCATCCTGCGCAGGATCGGGCACTAAGCAACATCGCCAATGTCTTCCCGCTACCCAATGGTCGAGATCCCAACCATCACGTGATGCCCAGTCAGTACTTTATCACGAGTGACAAGACTCCGGTCTTCTATCCGGACTATGGTACTATGCTGCCGCAACACTACTTCGGATTGTCCTTCCCTGTGCCGTATCCTTCATTTGCCTTCTCGTCCAACCTCTGCCCGACGTCCTACAAGGAGCCTTCTCCGTATCTCTTCCTGCCCAAAGGGTCATGAACAAGAAGGGTGTATCTTCAATTTGTTTTTAATCAATCCTGATGGAGGGCTGAAGTGACCCCAGTCTGCACACAGGATCCTTGAATGTGTGGAGTTTTCTGAAATGTAAACTTGATTGATTCTGATGGAGCGTGAAATGTGCCACGTTTCTACAACTATGATAGTGAGAGCGATGGGTTTGTCTTATTGTTATCTGTAATCTGATACATGCTAAGTTTGCATTTTAGGAATGTTTTCGTTTTTAATGAAGGATTATAAATGGAAGATTTTACTTATTCTCCTCGTAGCATGGCTCTTGTACAATATACCTCAGGCTATTTATATTTATCAAATTTTTGAGATTTATTTAAAATAATTTTGCAAAATTATTTTTGTGTTTTGCTATTTTTTTAAAATTTTTCAACTCTGTAAAAATCTAAAATTGAAGGCAGAAAAATCATATGGATGTATTTTACTGATAAAATCTTCCTTCATTCATGAAATTCAATCCAAACATTTTTTCTAAGCTGTTATATATATGTATATATATATATAAATAATTGTAGCAAAAATTTTCAAAATTGATCTTGAACCTAGGGAATTTTCAAGTTAGATTTTGTAAAAGAGGGATAATAAACTTTGAAGTCATAATTCTTAATTAAAACGAAAAAAAATTGCAAAAATTGTAGTATTGCTTGTATTATGTTATAGATGACCATAAATACAAATTTTATCAATCGATCGATCGATCCCAATGGAGTGTCACTCATCTGATAAAAAAAGGACCATGAACGGATTTTTCTAAAATCCAAACTCGATCCATCTCGATGGAATGTCGATCATCTGCTCATACTTTTACCTTCGCGCTACACTCTGTCTGTATCAGAATTTTACACTGAACAAGACTTGTACAAGACTTTTTTGAGAAATGTGACAGTGACTTTGGTTAGTGCAATTTCTCAAAAAAACATTTCGTCTATTTGATTTTCTAGATACCAACGACCTTTTTTTCAGGTTGGCCATTTTTCGAGACCACGAGGCTTCTTTTTTAAGGATACTTAAAAAATTAGTACTAAAATGTATGTGTAAAATAAAAACGTTCAACAATAAAACATATATCGAACCGTATAGCTAACAGCAGTCGTGAGATATTTTTGTAGCGACAATGCGAGTGATTGATGGACATCTCACCCGGAAGGCTTTGGTAAAACTAACATTACAAAGTTCTGTGAACAGATAACTTTTGATTCCTTTTTATTTACTTTAGGAGAGGTAACTAAAGTTGATGTTGGAGCAAGGCGAATTGTGATTCGTGATACCATTTGAATGAGGGGCCACTGAAACATTCTAGTTATTAAAGATATGAGCTCAAAGTGGGAGGCGACTCTTTAAAGGTAAATGCAAAACATTTTGAGTTTGACTTACACTGTATCTAAATCATGTTTGTACAGGTTCACAGTCGAAACAGTCAATTTCAAAGTGCTATCATACCCTCAATGGTAAAAATTGTAACTTGTACATGTACATTCGTATTCCATGCTTGCAGTAGGGCTCGTCTATATTGCAATCCTATTAGATCGAACAAGGGCTTAGGTTTTCCACCAGTTATGGTATGCCAACTCAAGATATTTCAGAATTCATTTACTATGTAGATTATGTAGGATGTTTTTCTTGCAGCGCAACTTATTAGGATCTACCTGTAATTGTTGTCTATGGAAATTTTTCGAGGATAGTTTTTAAGCATTAAGTGACATATTTTCAGGCAAAATGAGGGCAGTTACAAATGTCGACTTCTATAAGGGGCCATCCATATAGAACGTCCGCCAAAGGGGGAAATTATCGCTTGTCTGGCATCCAGGCATGCCTATACATAATTTTAGCATTGGCGCAAAAATGAAAACATGTTTCTCACCTGTAATTTGCCGAACGCGCCATGGCAGTAAAATTAACAGTTGACTTGAATGCTATGAAATAGGGAATAAGTCACTGATTTCTCAATTTTCACTGTAGCAGGTCAAGAATCATTCATAAACCGCCTGTGTCCAGTTTTCACATACCTTTCCTCTCCCCTTTGCCGGACGTCCTATATGGATGGCCCCTAATAGGAGTCAACATTTGTAACTGGTTACTGATTACAAACCTCCCCATTATCTTTGGGGAGGGTTGGCACCCAAATCCCGTGTTTAGGAGTGACCTACTGTATTTTCAATTTGGTTATTGTTGTACAATTTTATAGCAAAAATGTGAAACTGAAACGTTTTTCATTTAGCAATTCACAGATTTTACTGAAACAAGGTATCAGAAAATGAAAAGATATTCTTGCAAGCTAGGTCTAGCAATAACACACAAAACAAAAACATCAGTTTTAGAAGTGATAACTCAAAAACCTTTTAATTTCTGGTTAAAGGCGTCCATTCAAATAGCTTTATATTCAGTAAAAACGACACATTGAGCTTCTCGTAATTTCAAATACTGTAAATGACAATATTGTCACTATTATTTTGGCATGCACTGAAACTTGCTTTATCTCTAAAGGAAAATTTGAGTTGCCACTTGAAATCTGTATTAAAGTCCAACAAAATGAGCACTATATTGAAATAAAATGTATGACAGCAATTTCACTTCAAATCTAAAAATGAAAAAAAATTGAGGTGTCCCTTCTTAACCAAGGGCACGATATTTACCTCCTACAGAAACATGTCAAGAAATTCAAATTAAGATTTTAGCTGTTTATTTACCCAAGACATATAAAGTTTACACTAGCAGCACTCGCTTCACCCATATAAGTTTATATTATAGATGGTCAATTGAAAAAAAACAATTTCATAATTTCTGTATCCAACATTACACACACTTCACTTAGCAACCTTCGGATTTGTTTCAATGCCATTTTCCTCATCATAAAGATGACATTCATCATTGCCAAAGAAGATTTTTACATTTTCAGAAATACTATCTCATCATAAATACCGGCAAAGTTTTTGTATTCGATGCCAAACGCGCATTGCTCTAAAATGACAAATCTCTGATCAAAAATGCACCAGCTGCGCGCTTGATGGATTCTGTTCCATGGGGCAATATGGACACTTCAACCTGAAACAAAAGCGTGTAGTCAAGAAATGACCAGTAAAGAAAAAAAGGGGGAGAGCAGGGCAAGTCTTACTTGTTGCCATTTGCCAATTTGTTGAGTGCATCTCTCGAGATAACGTGTCCACAGGTCAAGCGCATCGGTGGATTACTGTCCGAACTTTGCTGGCGTAGGATTGGACAGGCGAATATAGAGTGGTACCGACTGTCGCGTCCCAAGTCTATCTCAATCTGAAAAGTGAAAAGCTGTTTTCATCGTCTACAAGATTGCGTGCTTATTGTAAATCGATAAGATATATTGAACAATACAATTTAGATGGTAATATGATGTGGTAAGATTTAATTTTGTTACAAGTTTAGTTTCTGTTTGTGTGTTATTTAAATTCCGTACTCATTTGAAAATTAACGATGTATGTTTAAATTCATTGGTTGGAAATTGAACTCATTCAAGTTGGTTCAAATTCACTTAAAATTGAATTTGATTAATCACATTATTATCATTTCAGGCATTTTTGGAATTATGGATTTTCTGAATCGGATCTGGATCACACTAACGGGCAGTTCATCTCTGGATGTCCACACTCCGGTCACTTGTCTCTGTAGCATGACTTGTTTGATGTTCAGCAGGGCAGGAAGAGCTGTGCAGCCAGCGTTAATGCTAAGGGACAATAAGATGATTGGCATAGTGCTCAAAAATGGTCCAAATGTACTCAACTTTAAGAATCATACCACACAGCGAGAGAACTGTCCACGGAGAGACCCAGAAGAGCACAGGCATCACGGGTAAACACGTCACAGATTTCTGACCAGTGGATTGGGTGGAGCAAGTAGTTATAAGGTGAGTCAGCAATTCCTTGCCGCAGGTACAACAGACTACCCATTAAAACCTGAATCTCTGGGACACAAAAAAAAACTGCATTGACATCAATTTCTAATCTTAATACATAATTTAAGGTATCTACATTATTTTGGAAAATATTGGGCAAATATTATGTACTTGTACATAACTTGTCTTGACAGAAAATCTTAAAGAAAGTTTTGATGGAGTGATAGATATCTTGATGTTGCGAAAGACATCAGGACTGAATAGCCAAATTCAGTTATTACACATATTTCTGTCATCGCTACAGACATTCTGTAACTACATCTCTATAGACATCGTGAACAAATTTATACATCGCTACAAACACCTCAACCATATTTTTACTGCAATCTGATGTATCTGTTCAATCAGTCATGAAAAGATGGCACGAATAAGTAGTGCAAAAACCTTGTTCGTGGCTATGGGCAAACCGTGGGAAATTTTCACGCGCGTATTGAATGGCTTCGGACTGCCTGCTTTCACCCTGGTTTATAAGATCAACGAATTGCAATCGATGCAGCTTGAATTCCAGACTGCTGTTCTGTATCTGTAGCTGCTCATGGTTAAGCATAGCCCATCTGAAAGAACAGAAAATAGCAATTAAAAACAACATGAATCCAGAGCGTACATTTGATAGCCAAATGAAGGTTGCACTTACTGCAAAGCTGGCCGAAGATCTCTATGCTTTAAGGCTTCAGAAATGCGATTTAATTCGAAAAATGGCTCCTTTTTGTTGTCGTCGACTTCAAGACGAGCTTCCTGTAGAAAACGAAATGAGCAAGGCTTGTTTGGTTTTAAGATTCCCAAACGATACATTACCAAGGCCTTGTATGCTCACCCTGACGAGCTCTTCAGCAATGTCCATCATGCCTTGGCGGCAGAAGTGCTCACAAACTACTTGGTTGATGTGTTTTACTTTTTCAGGAGTTTCAAAAACGTCATCTATACCAGTGGCGGCGAAATCGGCAATAAAATTCTGCAATGTTAAATTGTCGGCATGATACCAACAGTGGACATGTTGAAGTGATGCTAACTAAATCCAGGTTTATAGAAATGACAAAATTTCGATACACGCCAAAACGGATTGGAACAGGTTCAGATCAAAACATAGCAATTTGAAATTTTATAGCTTTCGACAAGTTTCGAAGCTTTGACGACAAAGTTTTGAAGCACTGAACAAATTTTCATCAAAATCTAGTTAATTTTAAATTTCGTCTTTTTAAATGTACAACTGTTGTCAAAATGACAAAATTTCAAGTTTTGAAGCCGCAATGAGAGCATTTTCAGAATTTTCAGAATTCTAGCAAATTTAAAATTTTGTCTTGACAAATGCTTCATCAAACTAGCAAATTGTTCATTTTTGTAGTTTTCACAAAAATGTTCATATTTTTTGGAGGAAGTTTTGTCCGATCTCTAGCACGTTGACGTGATAGTTCCGCACATCGTACCTCGATCGAATGTTACCAACGAAGCAATTTCTTACCCTGTCAATAGCTTTGCCGACCTTTGATACTGTGCTATGCAAATCTCTGTGTTCGGTGGCGATTTTCGTGACAGCATCTTTGACCCTCTTGAGGCACTGAATCAGCTTGACCGTCTGGAAAGCTGAGAGCTTTTCTGTTGCACCCACTACTGATAAAAACCATTCGTTGTATTTAGGCAACCGGATATTTACGGTTAAGTCAAAACTATTCAATTGGCAAAAGGTCAATGCAAACTCACATGCCAATGATGTCAGTTTTGTATAAGTAATCTAAACAGCCTTTCTACACATTACTAATATCCTATCAATTGTGGACTCTTTATTTTCATATGTCACAATCTAAATTTTAAATAAGCCTTCGAGACTAGATTTCCATTTCTTTGACACAAGATTTTGGTCATGCAAGTAAGACAAGATTTTGACAAAAAATGTGATAATCAGCGAGTCTTGATTTTGGATTTCTGGAAAATGACAATCCAAAATTGATTCTAAGCTAATAGCTGGCGTACCATTGTACTTGGCGATAAATTATAATATTAATCACAACCAACAAGAAATCCTCGACTCATGATTTAGCATAGTAGCAATCATGCACAGATATGTACAATATTGTCATTTTGGTAGGCTGTCATACTGAGTACTGTATGCATACCCAAGGTTTAAGTTGAATATAGGCAGTATATAGCAAAGCTCATTACTCCTTTGTCTTTTCTAACTCATAACCTTGCGAAATCTCGGGTGAATTAAACACTTTATTCTTTGGTAAACATGTCAAAAACAGCTTAGGCGCTTACCTTGAGCCAGTTCAACTTGAAGCTCCTGAACATCTTTTTCCAGCTCGTTCAAAGAGCGATTTGATGATTCGTTCAAATTGCTGAACTTGTTCAAAACCTTTTCCAATTCTCTCTCGACAGCAACGCAAGAATCCATTTTTAATTTGTGTCTTTCAGCAGGTTTTTATTTGTAGATCAGTGACCATATCTAGTCTAATGACGAAACGAATGTTATTATTATAATCGACGAGAAATCTAGGAATAAAATTTTCACGTGATCATGACCTCATTTCCGGCGAATGACGCTGTCCAAAACAAATGTTTCTGCTGCAAAATAATTCACTTCCTGATGGGCATGCGCATTTATGCTGACATAAAATTGGCAAACAAATTTGAAAAATCTGCCAAACTGTCAAAAATTAACTAAATGAAAAACGTTCGTAATTTATTAATTCAATCGCAATTTTTCCAAATTTCAAAAATGATTAAATGTTTATTTGCGACGCATGATGGGAAGCAGAAGGACTTTGGGACATCAAGTAAACGCTTTATCAAATCCCTATCTTAAATTTCGCGTGCCTTTAAAAATTCAATTCGTATTGATCAATTTTTCAGTCTGGTATCGCAATTAATACTATTTTGGAAAGCGACAAAATCTTACAACAAAAAATGTCATATTTTGATCTCCATTTGTATTATTTTAACTTACTTGGGTTTGTCTAATTTTTAGTCATTTTTTACAAATTTTAAGCGAAAACTAACTAGGGTCAACATTGAATTTAATTTGGTTTTATCGAGGGTTTTATCAAGTTTTATCGTGTCGCGATATTCGGTCACATAGCCATTGCATGGTTAGGAAGCCACCCGTGCCATTGAATCCTAACTAAGCAAGACGCCGGAAGCGGAAGTACAGTCGCTATTCGATTCATATTCATTATATTTTTTTTTCAAACGAAGTAAACATGGCGTTGGTGTCGGGTGCTTGGATAGTGTTAAGCACTTTTTTAATACCTCCTCTCGCAATATCTTTGGGAATTTCTTTGATTTTGGCATCTTTTGGCATTTCTTTGGGCATCCGCAAGCTCTACGTGGCAAGTCTGCTGAAAATATTCGAGGTAAGATATTGCATTTCTCGGCCTTGACGCTTTGACCCTATCAATGGACTTTCAAATGTTGACCAAGATATTATATGTATCGTAATGAAAAAATTACGCCTTGACACAAGTATTACTGAATTAAGTGTAAATTTAAAATTTCACTATTTGGTTTAATTATGCTAGTCCGATGTCAGTCTGCCAGAGCTTCATACTTGCAATATATGTGCTTGCTGAATGGTTGGTGCCATCATACATTGGCTATAAACACTTGAAATATACAATGCAATTTTTTGATATTTGCAACCTTTTCTGAGTCATTGTATCATGCTTATTAGGCGTGACGAACAGTGATCGTTCAAAACTATCGCTGTTGAACCGTATAGTCCTACTATCGTATAGCGATAAGTACAACTTGTATAGTGCAAACATAGAAGGGAATTAAATAGCGATCGCGTTGTTGAACTACTGATAAGCTCCTAGTGTAATTTGTTTAATTTTAGCTGTATCTTACCGAGCACAGTGGTTTAGTTCGCTGCAAAAAGTGTTTTCTACGGAAATAAACTATGCGACGAGAAAAAAAAAGGTTTCATTCAACTTGCATAGACAAATTTTATCGAGACATTTAAATTTCAAATGCATCACGTGTTTGCGTTTGGATATAGTCGATTTTAATATCTGAAAAGTCGTTCGAATAATTACATTAGAAACGGGATCGTGATTTTTTCCCCTTGATTATTGTATATTCAACACATGGCCATTCAAGTTATGAACAGCTTTTCTGGAATGTATACTATAGTACGAAAGTTAAAGGATATGACTACTTGTTTTAAGTTGTACTAATCATAAGTAGGTTCTGGCTTGACCAGCTTGATTTCAGAGTCCCTTGTGATTCAGTGGCCTCTGAATCACGTCTGTCCAAGTCCAAAATGTAAAACTCTAACACTCCAAAATGCTCTATTTTTTTACAATTTTATCAGAGTTTGTTCCCCTCTTGTTCCATAACTGTAAAGTTTTGATACAGGCTGTTCGCAACTCGAAGAACGTCCGAATTATCTGCAATGCGCTGTGATTCCCAGGCAGGCTTGTTACGTAGCTTAGTTTATTTAGAAATTGGGCAACGTACTATTTCTGGACAGACTGAACAGCTGCGACTTCCAGATTTTTCTTCCCTGAGCCACCTGTCTTTCGTGATGTCAAACCCTGCAAGGTTACCTAGTGGCAAACACTCATTTTGCATTCTGTAGACACAGATTTAAATAATTGCTCAATTGTTCTGACAGCGTATTTTTTCTTTTCTTTGTGGTTACCAGATGATAAAATTGCTATCGAGATTTATCTTTGCGTAAAAAAAACGACCGTAAATGTTATTTAAAGCTCAACATTTTAGCAATGAACCTTCCCTAAAATTAAAACTCAACAAATGCTTGTTGTTTTTGAAACAATTGAAGCCAGTATAGTGAACGATAGCTGTTGTCTTCTGACGACATGCCTTACATAATAATGTAAGGCATTTCCTGGTATTGCAATAGGTCTAAAGTAGCCTACTTTGCTACACAATAAATGCAACTGATTCGAACTGAATTACTTTGAATGATAATTAACTTTATAAAAAGATTAATATAAAACACGACAAATGTGTGCCAGTAAAAATACGAGTCAGAAGGGTTACATCAAAACTTCTGAGTCTATATAGCATGAATATTTATGGTAGACAAGCGTGTTATTTACATTATTGCTAGCCAAGGTGAAAATGCTTGATGTTTAAGCTGCATTTTTTCCAAAAATTATACCACTTTCCATACAAAAAAAAATTGATAGTTTTAAGAACGATGCATTTTTCTAAATAAAATGACGATTTTCTCAAACGTTATGCATTTTTTTTTAAAAAATTATAAATATTCAAATTGATACAATTTTTCTGAACAAAATGACCAATTTTTGTTCACAGAATGACCATATTTTTAGGAACAAAATGTTAAATTGTTCTGAATAAAATTCCCTATTGTTTAAACATAATTCAGTTTTTTTAATGTCTACTTTTTTAAACATAATTAAAATTTTCTGTATAACATGACGAATTTTTCAAACGTAATGCAATTATTTTTTTTAAAAAAAATTGCTAATTGTCAAATATGATAAAGAGAAAAAATTATCGAAAGCAAGACAAGAATCATTTTATTAAAACGTGCAAGCAAAGTTTGATAGGGTCGGGTTGAAGTACATGTGCATGTACTCTGGATAATAATTTAACCAAAAAAAAGTTGTCCACGTTTTTCCAGTACAAATTTGCAACATTTTCCACCTTTTCCGTGTAAAAATATGCAAAATTTTCCACGTTTTCCTAGTACAAATTTGCAAAATTGTCCACGTTTTTTGTGTACACATTTTCTAGGTTTTCCAAGGACAGGAAAAAAGATAGGGTCGGGTTGAAGTACATGTACTCTGGATAATAATTTTTATAAAAAACGTAGAAATTGCCTATGAACGCTTATCGTTCAATTTCATGCCTTGCAACGCTCGTAATGATCGTACAACTGCCCTGACCTTATTTCTCAGATTACGCATTACCAAAATGTCTGGTTTGAAAAAATTGGTTATCTGATCACACAATTCGACAAATGTAGTTTCAACAAATTGCGATATGATCAAATTCCAATATTCGGTGTATTTGATATCGAGTCTGTTGCACCGAACCATCGTTATCGCAGTCTTATCAAAATCTATACTCGCTCTGGGTAAAGGTCTCTTAACCGAATAATCTTGCTTCTTCGGCTTATTATTACAGAAGCAATTGAAATCATGCACGAAATCGGTTTACCTGAACGATTTTTCAACTATAGCTTGCAGATTTTAAGTACAAAAACCTGTACCTTGCATGCTAGAAATACCCCAAACAGGGTTCCCCCAGACCTGGAAAACCTGGAAAAGTCAGGGAACTTGAAAATGACCTGGAAAAGTCAGGGAAGAAT
>JAQGBX010000836.1:0-30016 GCA_034698745.1 Megaphyllum sjaelandicum
GGTAAAGCAAAAGGTAAGAGCGCCGTTAATTAGCGCATTTAAATAAGCGCGCCGAAGTGCGCAGAGAGTCGCCACAACTCCATTAGCTGAGGGGAAATCTGGAAAACGTCATTTGCATACATTTTATGTGGATCCAAATCAAATATCCGCAAGGTGAAAATGTGTAACAAATACAGCGAGCGCATTTCCGGCATTCCTCTAGAAAGATAATCAATGCTGTTGCAAATATCACATTTTCTCCAATTTATTAAATTTTACTGCTACTACATTGTACATGTACATGCACAGCATTATTTTTGCGTTAAAACTTTTCGAAACTACATTTTACTCGCACTGTTTATTTCATTTTTATTGAATTACGATAAAAAAAATTGAGATAACATTTCCGGATCTATTCTCGTTATTTTCTAAATTTATTTATCGTGAATCGTTCAAGCTTGAAACTTTGCACTTAAAATAATAAAAAAATCAGGCTGTTACTTCGCAAGCCACTTCGTAAAGAACCCATTCAAAAATACAATTGAAAATATAAATATACAGTGCCATGGCCATGCAGACTGGAACATTGTAATGCATTTCAAAACAAATTTTGAAATGAGTTCACAATGCACTTATTGCACGTCAATACATTTTAAAATGTACCCATCTGTGGGAAACATCATACAGGCAACTACTGTACAATACTGAGACATTTTCCTATACGAATTATATTTCTAATAAAATAACATTTGGAAATCTTCCCATATGTAAATTTTAAAGGTTCTTTATAATTTGAAAAAAGGTTCAATACTTGAAATCTTTTTAGAGTAATTTTTTGAAAGGCAATTCTTTTTGGAATATTTCAGTTCACAAAATTCTGATCAGTATAATCCATTCCGAATTCACTTCGTTTTCAAAGCAAAACGAAGTGATATTAGGCTGAATAGCTGCAATAACCCAGTAATCTGTACTGTTACGTTTAAATTTTGGAACAAATATCCAAATTCAAGAAAGGTTTTGATAGTTAATTAAATATGAATATGCATGTGGTTGCATGTGTTTTCGTCCTGAAAATCCAACGCTAAGTGAGTAAAAATTAAAGTATTGGGCGCAATAATTTGACCTGACCTAACCTGACCTAAAACGTTAAAATTACTGTGCAAAACTTTTCAGTTTTTACTGAACACCATAGCAGTTAAGTGTACATCTAAACACAACTACGTCTATACATTTTCAGGACGATAGTTGCTATTCAACCGAAAACATTGCAATGTAGTGAACTGAAATAATCCGAAAAAACTACCATAAAATTGATTTTATTTTCAAAATCCGATTTCCTCCGAATTCTGAAGAGGTTTCTCCAAGAACCTTCAGAACAAAGGGACCTTCCTTGAAAGCCCGTAATGGTTATGTAATCGCCATTTTTAGTTAAGGTGCTGCTTCAACACCTTTATGGGAAGAAAAAAAAAAGGGGGGGGGGGAGTTTTTCCAAAGAACCCTGATTGAACCTCACATTTTTAGATCGTAACAGTTTTCGGTTTTCATTCTTCCCTATAAGCACATGGAACGCTTATTGTATTTTTAGCATAAACTATATCCTTAAACAAATCCCCTGAATGGGGCCCAATGCACGAGCAATATAATGGCAGTACAAAGACCATTATTTTCCCCACACAATTGCCTTATTACTCCACCCTTATTTCGGGGACCAAAATTTTCCGAATAAATAAAGCAGGTGTTGATGACAACCTATATCGTTACAGCCCTAAATTGCATATTTTTTCATCATTAAATACCCCCGTGTAACTAAGAGTGAACCGAAAACGAGCTTAAATTTTCAACGCTGAGAATGACAGATTGCGCATTGTTTTCGGTTTTTTGGGCATATAAAAGAGATTGAAGAAGGGGATGCTGGGAAATCAGTGGCCTGTCTCAAATTGAGTCAAGATTTCATTCCCCCTGTTTTTATGATAAGCCCTGTATGCGTATGACGTCTTATTTCTTCCACACGTATTGCTTAATGCGTATGCTTTTGCTTGTTTTTTTCTTCTTATTTCTCTCAACCGTAAGGATAAGGTTTACCTCAATTTTTGTCGAGCTGGGGGATTTTTTCCTCATTAATTTCATTTACTCTCGCCAGTGATCTTGCTCGGCATTATTACCTTAAAATAGCTCTGGCGTGAAATATCGAGGTCGAGAAACGTGTACAGTTTGCGGCGCAATTTGAGTGAATCTTTACTGGAATGTCGTCACGAATTTACATGTGCTCGTCGCCATGTTTGTCAATAGCAATAAACCTAGCTTCCTATCTTCCAGACAATGAGTTCAAGCTCAAAAATAATAGGGGAATTTTGGGGCAAAACGTCTTGAAATTCGGAACAAAATACATTAGTGAAATACGGAACAGATATCGACATTTGGGGCGAAATATGTACCAAAATATTAGGACAAAAAATTTGTGGGAGAATATCAACTATTTGTAACAAAATATTGAGAATTTGTGGGCGAATATCAGAAGTCCATTCAAAGCAACACGTTGAAAACATACAGTACAATACTGAAAGTTTGAACAAAACAGTGACATATGGAAATAGGCCTAAACAGTAATTTTCAACAAAATAGTGAGATTTGGAACGAAATTTTAAATTTTGGGAAGAAATAGAGGAAATTTGTGGGCGAATATCAAAAGTCTATTCAGAACAACGCGTTGAAAACGTATTTAAAAGTTCAACAAAATATTTAAATTTACAGCAAAACAGGAAAAAAACGTATTGTAATTTTCAACAAAATAGTTAGATTTGAAATCAACATATGAAAATTTGGGATGAAATAGTGGGTATTTGTGGGCGAAAATCAAAGGTCTATTAACAACAACGCGTTGAAAACGTACATAAACTGTAAACAATTAAAATATTGAAATTTGGAACTAAATAATGAAATTCTAAACAAAATACAATTAGGAACAAAATATTAAAATTTGGAGTGGATGTTCAGTATATATACGGTAATTTGCAAAAAAAAATGTTTGGAAATAACAGAAACTACGGCAAAATTTTCCTTTATAAATATTCTGTTTAAAAAAATTAAAAGTTACTGTGAGCATATCATATTTTGGATAGCATTTAAATATTTTTACCAACTACTCAAGTGATGTTGTATTTTTGAAAAATCAAACTCAAAAACATTTTTTCAAGAGAATTTTGGAGAAATATTGGAAATGCGGAATAAAATTTCAATAAAAAAGTTCACTAAAATCGGATAAATAAACTCAAACCCTTATTTAAAAAAATATGATAATCTAGGTTTATCATCCCTGGTTTCCATGACAACGCGCCTAACATTTTATTCAAAAAAGGAAAATCTCGATTCAACAAGTCGTATATGCTTAGGAGGATTACGCTAGACTTACACTAACAAAAATATAGCGAATATAAAAAAGCGGATAAAAACATACAGCGCTTCTCAAATGATGTCAACAAATCCCCTTATTGGCCTAATCATAGAAGTGTTTTACCAACAAGAAAAAGAACTATGAACAGAAATTGCCACCCCCTCACCCAATAAGCTCCTTCGGTTTAAATAGCAACGAAACATCACACCTGATCCAATATACCCGTATTTTGAAGTAAGATTCAAAGTGTTTTCAACAGCACAAACTGCACATAACTATGAAAACATCACATGTAAAGGAACAAATAGTTCAAAACATTTAAGTTAAAAACAACCAAGAATGTGGCAGTTTAATAAAAAGCTCGATTTTTTGGAAATGTCAAACGAATTGTGTTAAACATGTAATTCGGGCCTCACAAATCCATAACAACAGAAATATTTCACCAAATTTAAATAAACGGAAATGCAAGCACGACTCAGAGCATTCTTCTCGAAGTCATATTTTTACATCACGTGACGTCACGTTTCATGGCACGCATTTAATTAGTAGGCTGGTTTTGTCAGTAACTACAGCTATACTTTATATGTACACTAGCCGTAAAACACGGGCAAATTTGCCCGGGCTGTACTTACCGACAGCGACTTGCTGAAGCTAAACTAAATTCAACGAATCATAATCGCAGCGCCCCCCCATACCACTTAAGCAAAGGCGCTTCATGTAAACACTTTTCGCCCACAAAGCCACATACAAACAGCTCTTCTTTTTATGGTATCCTGTATATACTGTAGATCGATCGATTAACTGTTCAATTAAGAACATGTATCATTATATCTTAAGATTTGGTCTGAGACTTGGTTTATTTCCATCACCCAACTGTTGGTATTGTGGAGCGCGCAAAGACCTGAAAGACATGCTTGCGTATTTGAAAAATGAATTGGGATTTTTCAAATTTTTCCCATAGATACGCCAATAGTTACAGTGTGATTACATGCTTACGAGTCATTTCATACTGAGTTAAGGCACGATTTAGAATTTTAGATTGGCGCATTTTCACTTACTGTGTTTTCACTCATGAAAACGCTGCACCACTCCGCTATTCTAGGGAGGCTTCTGCAGGTCATAGTCAAAGCACATACTGTGGTCAAAGCAGGGAGTTAAATACAGGGTGTTCCTATATTGTACTTCCATTAATCGTACACTAATCTTATCGCAAAAAAAAAACCAAAACTCCAACACAAGTTTCAATTAACTGAATACAATCAATAATATTCAATTGACCCTATTGGTAATCCCAAGGCTATGAAAGCGCCATAACCTACAACCTACAATTCGGAAACCTTTGTGAAATTCCACGCCTCAAAAATACCTTGGGGGAAACAAAAAAAAATTTAAATGCATTTCCTGATGAGAACAAAATATATTTGAAACTATAATAAATACTTTAAAAATTCCCTCGAATGTTGAAATCTACCTACTTAAGAAACACACCTTAAACACATCTTAAATCTACAAATTCATTAGTCCAAATATATTTTGGTAAACATATTTTATATGATAAATGCATGTCAAAGGATATTATTTTATATGTGCATGAATTAACACGAAATATATGTTTGGGTTGGCTGTAAGTGTTGTATTAATAACCTGTCCATTCCTTTTCATATTTTGTGAGTAAACTTTGATTTGATACTTATCATGGGGACAAGCATAACATCGAAGGGAAAATAAGCACATTTGAAAAAAGTAAATCCCCGAATGGTAATTGAGAGAAAACATGTCTGAAACACACGCAACACGTCTTAACGATGTACATACACTTGCATACCAATGCCTCGAAGAACACGCGGGAAATTTCCCACAAGTATTTCCAGCTTTTTTTTTAAGGTCTCATTTTCATAAGTGTACCTTTAACGAGAGCGTGGTGAGCCTCCATTTTAATCCAAAGTAAATGCATAAAACATATCGATAATCTCTTAGCATATTAAACGTTCTCTCTCCTTAATGGCACGTTTATTCCACCAGGGGTAATTCCGCTAAAGTATTAAGGGTGTCCTTCCGACTATGATGATTCCTCAACACGTGTTTCTCGAAGATTTACTTGGAGCGTCATAAATCAGATTACGTTTGACGAGATGCTCGATTGCAGACATTCAAAATTATTTCTTTTTGCTTTACGTTCAACTATAGAACACGAGACTTAGTGGCCCCCTTACGGTCGGGTTGAAATCGCGTGGATGGTGTCATCGACACGAGGAAAAAAAAGCTTGTAAACCAATCAGGATTTCAAAAGCCAATAATGGGAGACGAACACGAAAGGATTGGTTTTGCACTGGCACTTATGGCGAAAACGTACAGGACTCAAATGGCCGAACGCACTTTTTTCAATTGACCGACGTAACGATGATGATACAGCGCAAGAAACAATGACTCGGGGCCAATGATTGAGCCATTAGTGAGTGCATTTCCGGTCCCTCTGCAATCCCGATGACTAAACTAGCAATGGTTCTTTGGTTGGTAAGGATAATTCAAAAATATCATCGGATCCTGTGATATTTTTTTATTGGATTCCAGATATTGGCATATGAAAGGACATTGCAAGTGCACTTTGCTCCAGATCACATTTGACAGTTGAAGAAAATGTCATAATAACATGTTGACATTTTCTTCAGCAGTCAAATTCCGCATTGAGCCATTGGTGAGTACCTCTGAAATCCCGATGACTAAACTAGCAATGATACTTTGGTTGGTAAGGACCGTTAAAAATATCATTGGATCCCGTGATCTTTTTAAACTACAGACAATGTCTTTTGTGGATTCCAAAATTTGGCATGAAATGACAATGCATGTGCACTTTGCTCCAGATCAGTGATGTTGATTGATTTGTCATTATGCACCGAGTTTCTATTGTTTCCTCTGATCTGTACCACCCGGTATATATTCTTTTTATCACACAGCCAACAATTATAACAAATTACAAAGACACTCGATCTAACACATGTTGAATAAGTCATTACAAAAAATTAAATAAACAAGGAAACAATTAAAAAAATTAATTGTAATCGCGCGTTCTCTTATATAAAAAAATAATAAAAGTAATACTTTTAAGTTCAAACATTTACAATTTTCGTCCGTTAAATCACGTGTCAAACTCCGATTTAAGTTAACGTACATGCAACTCAGATCTACCTAACATTAATTCGCAAATCTTCACATTTATATATCTTCTTTTTTTTAAAAAAAAAATCACCGAATATAATTAAATCCTACGTTAATCTCCAAATAACGTCATCGTGCAATAATCCTATAGTGAAGGTAAAGACTATCGTTGTTAATTCTCGTTTTGTTGAAAAGTGTAAATAAACGAAAATGCAATAACTAAAATTGGAAGTGATTAAAAAAAATTGCATTTGCAAATACAGAATCTATGATTCTTTTTAATGCACAGTTTCCATGCATCATGGTGTGAGCCAATGATGCATGTTCGGTTTAGATAGAAGCACTTCAATGGTTCTATAAATCTGATGTTTTTGTAGGCCTGTGTACATTTACTTCGACTACATTTTAAGAAACAAGAGCAGCAGCAGAAGCTTGAAGGAGAAATTTATTGAGATCACCGTGTTAAGCCTTTGTAACCCAATGCTCGCAATTGTTAGTAGAAGGCTTGGCGCCAACGAAAACAACAAAAAAGCAAACCTAGCAGACATAACAACGAACATAAAGGTGAAAACGCTAAACGTGCAATACAGTCATGTTGCACGAAAAACTACAAAAATCTCATACGATCACATTGGAAATACATTTCCGAGTTGCTTCTATCAAAACCGAATTATTGGTTGATCGTTAACGTTAATTAAAATGAGGTTTTATTGATTCATAGATGGGTATGTCAATTTCACAAAGACGACGGAAACTGCGTATTACAAAAATAAAAAAAACCTATATTTTCAAGTGCAAAATATGTATTTTCAAAACACTTTCAATTTAAGTTCATGAGTGTTATATTTTATGTACACTTGCCCACAAATGTGAGAATTTCAGATGGGTAATGTCCTCCAAGGTTTAATGGTGACTAACCAGTAACGATATATCTGGAGTTTAAGATATGATTTAATTACAACACGTGATCTAAAAAACATGAACATGTCTACGAAATAATGTAAAGTAGAGCTGAGCCACGTAGTTAACTTTAATCAGACTGAAGTTGAAAATGCTTGAAACTTGTTGTTCATGAAGGTAATTCAAAATTACACTCAGATTCTGTTGAATTGTTTCTTTAAATTAATTTCATTTTTTTTAACAACTGCTGTGAAATCTGGTACTATTCATTCTAAATGCATCGATAATATATTTAACAATATAATATTGATACTACCGGTACTTTCGGATATTGATATATCGTTGAACATATATCTTGGAGCAATATATATAATGTATATTTAAACTCATTTCAAAGCATGATTGAGACATTCGAGGTAATTCTAAATACTCTAAATTCCTCGATAATATAATTAAAAATAAAACATTAATATAATCTTCGTATATTGATACACCGTTGATATATAATGCAGATATATATTTATAATGTTTTGCAGTTAATGTACACATTATACATGTACAAAAAAGTAAAAAAATGGCCTAAATCGCAAGTTATTTTTGTTGGTTATGGGAAATAAGGATCAAAGATATTTAAATTAATAATCAGAGTCTTTGTGATAATGGAATGGATCAAAAATCGACCAAAAATAGTAAACGGTCAACAGGGTTCCGCCAGAAAATTCATTAATTATAATTAACTTCTCTGACTTTTCCAGGTTTTAAAAAACATTCCCTGGTCAATGACAATGTCAAAAATCGACACAGGAAAATATTTTTTAAAATTAAGATAGAAAAATGTAAAACATTAAAAGGAAATTACATGAACATTTTGATGAAATTTTAACAGTTTTGTATTCGGAAACTGTGGAAAATTTGTACTCGGAAAAAATGGAAAATTTTGCAAATTTGTACTCGAAAAATGGGTTTTGAGCTAGCGTTAATTTTATATCGCCACAACATGGCTAACTGGAATTTCCCTGACTTTTTCAAAATAAGCCATTCTTCCCTGCAGACTTCTCCCTCACTTTCCAGACATTTTCAAGTTTCCTGACTTTTCCAGGTTTGGGGGTACCCTGGTCAATCATCACTGCCCACCTTAGCAAGCAGAAGAATTCTTTAAGGGTTCAATTCGTTACCAGTGGTTGTGCAACCAGTCTTCGGACATTTTTAGTCAAAATAGGTACAAATGTTCATAAAAAAATCCATAGTCAAGCTTACCTTACGCATAATCTCCTCGCTAGTTCTCGCTTGCATGTTGATTATATTTTTTTTTTATATCAGATTAAAAATGCATAATGATACTCGTTGAATTAACGACTAATCCTCAAAAGGTCATTGAAAAGCCTTGAACTACAACATCGATGTCCGAGGGTCACAAGAGGTGGTAAGGCGTTAATTTCAGAGCCACTATGACTCGCTTTGCGACACCGAATCCTTTGATTACAACGACGCTTGAAGCAGAATGGACGATAAAACACTTGGCCATTGCGGCGGCTACATAGGTTGCATAATATAAGGAAGCTGACGATATTTAGAAACGTGGCCAATATTTCGGCATATCATCGAACAATTTTTTTTTTTTGCAAATATTTTTTTGTGCGAATTTCGCAGTAGGCGACGATTAGGCTTAAGCGCGTATATCCAATATTGCGGCTTGAATAGTGTTGCAAAAAAGCATGTAAACAAGGCGGGTTTAATTACGAAGACTACTGATATACAGCGCAAACTGACGAACTTCCGTTATTCCATATCCGGTTTCACCTTTGCAGTGTTTCCCCAGGAAATTGGTCAATTGTTTCGATTTTTAGGCCACAATCCGTAATGCTCAACGAGTTGGGATGTCTGACGATGACAGACAGTATCACTGCCCTCACCAAAGTATCCAGCGAAACAAATACCTTGGACTAACGAAAATCTGTCCTTTGACCCCTTTAGTACCTGATCCAAAAATTAGCGCATCCAAAGAGTTAAGGATAAAGGAACTGATGCAGGCATTGATGAAGTATCCAGAAGATGCGCAGCATGGACAAAAGCTGACGAAATTCCGCTAATCCCTTTTACGTCTGCCCTTTGACCTATTGCGTAGCTACACTTTATCCGGTCACGGCGACGTCTCCGACAATGACACCTCCGCAAGAATCGCTCGAGTAATCCGAAACAGCACAGAAAAGAACAAAGGCAAATTGATGAACTTCCTTTGATACCCTCTTCTTCGGAGGTTCAATCCCTTCAAGCACCTTTTCTAAAACTCTTTCGTTTTCTCCGACTTCAGGCGTCAAAATCCGAATTCGACAGACAAAAATCAGTTTTCCGTTTGGCCTTCGACCTCTTCAGGACCTCTGCTGCACAGCACTCCTTGCCGATCACTTTCCAGAGCGAAATTCGTGCCTTCGAAGAACTGGCACTGACGCTATCGCTGACACCGCTGAAGTATCCAGAACAAAAGAGCGTTACGGTCAAATGCAAAACTAACCAACTTCCGGTTGCCCTTAGACTCCCTATTGCCTCAGCTGAAAGCGGCCACTCCGATCGCGTTCGCTTTCGAGGTCAGAATGCGTCGCCTCCAAAGAGCCAGGATGTCTATGACAATGGCGCATGCACCACGGACATGGTTGTAGCATCCGTGGAAACCGGCGAAAATGGCGCTAATCCCGTTTCCGGTTGCCCTTCGACCTCTTCAACGCCTCGACTCAAATGCATTCGCTTTTCGTTCGCTAGCGGCGTCGCGATCCGTCGCCCCCAAAGAGTGGGGGGGGGGAGCTGCTCCGAAGTATATATCCGAAAGACGATGGGCCCGATGGATGATGGGTCAGTGTGGCCTCAGCTGGCCAACGGTCATCGGAGGAGAGTTGCGCCTAACTGCCACAACTTCACTTTGGCTTTTTTCCTTTGTCCTCGCTTTTAGGGTTATGACCAAGCACGGTCCTAACCCCGGGACTTTGACCGGTTGCGGGACAAGCATGTACCGGCGAAAAACACAGGCCACAGCAGTCGCGCGTGATTCCCACCACGCTCGCCGGCTACGCTCTACGGTGAACACTCCAGAACGGGGGAAAAATCAATGTTTAATGAGATGACACGTTGCCATGGCTACAAATTCGGGGAGCCAATCAGACGCCTCGCTGGATCCACCGTGCGAAAGTCTACGGGAAAAAGGGGTACGACGTGTGTGCGTGTATGAGGGGTGGAGGGGGAGCACCCTGGAGGAGAAGCATAAGGGGAAACCCCAAAGGGGGGAACACAGCTAAGGGGAACAACCGAAAAACAACACACCTTAAAGTGATATCACTATAGCGAAAAACGAAGCGCAGGAAAGCGGCTTTTACGGCCGCCATGAAGGTGGCGCTGACGCATGCGCAGACGCAAGGTAAGAAAAGGGAAAAAGATAAATATCTTAAAACGATGCCACGCTGTCTGCCACCTTCAGTGCGGGCTCAATATTGCGAAAAGCGGGTCGAGCCGAGGAGGCGCCGCCGCGCGGGGGCGCTGCGAACCCGTGCACTTTCAAGGTCAAGGATGCGCCGGGTGACCGGAAGGGGAAAAAAAGGTAAGATAGGCTTTAAACTGGACAGACGAAGAAAACTGGTTTGTCGTGAAAATTAACTGTTCGGACTTAAGAACAATAAGAAAATAGGGTAAGAACACAACAAAACTTCTAGGAAAGAATGTTACTTTTTTTTACCACCAGCGCCAACCAGCGGGCAAATATTGGTAATGAATTTAAATTACCAATTGTTTGCCCGCTGGTTGGCGCTAGTGGTAAAAAAAGTAACGTTCTTTCCTAGAAGTTTTGTTGTGTTTCTAGCCATAGGTTTCAGAATTGCTTTTGTTTTTTTTCATTACAGAAAAATGCAATACTGCTTTGGTACAAATTCATGTGTTTCTCAAATGTTTCTTACAGTAAGCATATTTGTTTCCCTTCAAGTAATCGTGTAACCATGCGAGTAACCATAGCAGTAATTGATTTTTTTTTCTTAAAAAATAAAAAAAAAATATAGTCTAGTGTTAAAGGTGCGAAAATAAGAAAAAAAAACTATTTTCGCACAATAGTAAAGAATAGACTAGTTTTTTTTTTGAAGAAAAATTCAATTACTGTTATGTTAAGATTTTCCACGAAATTTGAAATAAACTCGAGTTTAACGAGAATTTAGGAATTCATGTTCATCCACGAAAAATATATTTCTTGGCTCGCAACTGATCGCATTGTGAAATTTGCGGAAAAAAAAACAACAACAGCGAAACAAAAACAGACACTTTCTAATATGGCTACCCTGCAGACAAGATTCTTTACAAATGGCACTTTTAGTAGTCATGAAGTCGTGTATTTATCAGTTATCGTCGTTATAAAACCAAATAATGTACTGCTTTTGCACACGTGACTTCAGGACCGTCGAAAGTGTCATTAGTAAAGTATCTGTCTGAGTACTCCTAATGACAGCAAAAGTACACCAAAATTGGAAAATGGCGACAAAATATTACTTATTTCTATTGCCCTACCCCCCTTAGCGCATTATGCATCTTCTTCTTTCTATTGTACATAAAGCTATTGAAATCCAGTCCGGTTAAAAGTTAAAAATGTTTCTTAGAATTGAAAATCAGAACAGCCTTGAAAACTGAGAAAAAACTAATAAAAATAATCAGCCCCTTAAATGTAGGCAAACAGGCATTGCTTCCATGCAGTGCAGTATAGCTCTTAATTGCAGTTAAAATTACTTAAAGGACAGTTTGTCTGTTAATTGCATTGATTTACATAAATTTTAACTGGCAATACGTCTCCATTGATATGCAAAATACCTTAGATTACAGTCTTTATTTATAATACTTAATAGAAAATTCCCATTAAAAACTTTAAAACAGAAAAAATAATACTAAAAATAATCAGCCCCTTAAATGTAGGCAAACAGGCTTTACTTCTATGCAGTGCAGTATAGCTCTTAATTACAGATAAAATTACTTAAAGGATAGTTTGTCTGTTAATTGCATTGATTTACATGAATTTAACTGGCAATACGTCTCCATTGATAGGCAAAATACCTTAGCTTACAGTCTTTATTTAATTGAAAATTCTCATTGAAAACTTAAAAACAGAAAAAAATAATACTAAAAATAATCAGCCCCTTAAACGTAGGCAAACAGGCATTGCTTCTATGCATTGCAGTATAGCTCTTAATCGCAGTTAAAATTACTTAAAGGTCAGTTTGTCTGTTAATTGCATTGATCTACATGTATTTTAACTGTCAAAACGACTCCATGTATATGTAAAATACCTTAACTTAAGTTACCAACACTGACAATCCACGTTTTTTGTCATCAGAACAGAACAGAAATAGTTATAACCTTCATGGATTTAAAAAAATCTACGCATTTTTTTATTCATATTACGTACTGTAGTATTTCACAAATGTTCCATTGTAAACTAGGCGTTTAGCTGTCCATAAGATTTTTTTCCTGCCAGCTCTAACACACATTTTCCGCATATTTTCGCTCGCATTTTTGCGAATTCTCTCACATCTCACCCCACGCTATAAGCTCATCATATTCCGTTGACAAATTAGTAGCGGGAGAAAAAATCGGCCAGTCATTCTCCGAAATTCGAGCTATAAAATAATTACACGACACGACTAATGGATAATTCCATCATCCCCAATTTCGACCTAATTTTTTTTTTTGCTTTTTCAAGGGGAATCAAAACCGTTCATCCTCAATACATATATTGACAATTGGATGAAAAAACATCAGCCATGTGACATGTAATAATTTCCATTTCAGAATTAGAAAAAAAAACCTATACTTTAGAATCTAAAAAGTCTAATATTTCGAAAATTTAGACTTTATTTAATCCGGAATTTTTATTTAAAAAAAAACAAAAACATCTAAACCTGCTAAGGACGTCACGAGAAACCTCTAAGATTATCTAAATCCAAAATCAAATTCCAAATCTTAAATAACTATTAAAAACACAATTTCCAAATAAATTATGCAACTACATCTAAAAAGTCAATATTTGGATTATTTAGACTTTATTTAATCCGTATTTTTATTTTAAAAAACTAATCTAAACCTGTTAAGAACTTCACGAGAAAACCCTTAAATCCAAAATAAAATTCTAAATCTTGAATTATTTTTTCGTGTTAACAATTTCATAAACAAATCATGAATTTTTTTAATTTTTAATTTGAAGAACAATTAAGGTTTAGAATAAAAAAAAGTCAACATGCCGATAATTAAAACTTTATTTAATATATAATTATTATCACAAAAAACCATCTAAACCTACTAAGAATGTCACGAGAGAACCCTAAAATCTAAATTCAAATTCTAAATCTTAAATTATTTTTTTTTTGTTAAAAACTGCATAAACAAATCATGAATTTTTTAATTTATAATTTCAAGAACAATTAAGGTTTAGAATCTGAAAGTCTATGTCGATAATTAAGACTATTTAATATGTAATTATTAACACAATGCTAAGAACGTCATGCACGAGATCGAGAACCCTAAAATCAAAATCCAAAATTAAATTCTAAATCTTACTTTATATTTTTCGGTAAAAATTGAGTACATGTACACCATTTAATTTCAGAAAAAAAAACACATCTAAACCTGCTAAGAACGTCCCAAGAGAACCCTAAAATCCAAATCCAAATTATAAATCTTAAATTATTATTTCTTTTGTTAAAAACTGCATAAACAAATCATGAACTTTTTAATTTTTAATTTCAAGAACAATTGCATGTAAGGTTTAGAATCTAAAAAATTAATATGTCGATAATTAAGACTTTATTTAATATGTAATTATTAACACAATGCTAGAACGTCACGAGATAACCCTAAAATCAAAATCCAAAATTAAATTCTAAATCTTTATATTTTTCGGTAAAAATTGAGTACACCATTTATAATTTCAGGAAAAAACCACATCTAAACCTGCTAAGAACCTCACGAGAAACATCTAAAATCATCAAAATCCAAAATCAAATTCCAATTGATGGAATTATCCAATTATCTGAAATTACTATCAAAAACCACAATTTCTTACATGCATGCATTCATATTTAAAATATTTTTCCATAACCATATTGTGTGCATTTCTGTAACACGTCATCTGTAGATGAAATTTCCACGGTTTCCCCCTCGAGCGTCTGTTTCCAGGGGGCGCCCCGCGCGTTTTTTCCCATGCGAGCAGGTTGGAGAGGGGGCACGTTATTGACATGTCTCGTTTAATATAATTATTAATTGATTTTTTCCCATAAAGCAAGGCAAAAAAAACGAGCCGAACAAAAATGCATTCAACCCATAATACGAGCAATGGCCAAAGGGTAGCCAATCGGATTGGAGTTTTGTGGGCGCAACGAGCTTCGTATATAATGCTAACGATCCAGGATTATTCCATTAAAATAAATTAAAGAGAGCATATTGGGGCTCCCAGCAACCCAGTTTACTATTTCATTTTTATGAATCATATATAACCCCTTGTGGTACTAAAAACGTTGCATCAATGATGAAAAATGGCCTAGCAACGCGTATACGATAATAGAAAAATGGAAGGGGTGGGGGGAAATGTCACGTGGTTGGGGTGGGGAGAGCGTATACTTAATCTACCTGCGTTCAGGTAGAGTAATAAGCGAGCACTATGCTAATCCAACAGTTCGGGGAAGATCAGTCATCCCCTCAATTTCTGGACCAGGTAATAAAAAAAGCCTGCAAATTGCATTGCGAACCGTTAAAACGAATGGTCAAGGAGTCGTGTTGCTATGGGCGATGCAATTTCAATAGTGGACGGACTAGCGTGTGGCTAATTGAATTATAGTTGGATAACAATACCCTTACGCTAGCACTTCGCAAACTGATTCGGGCTTTCGTAATTAAATTTTCTCAGCATTTTTTTTTTATTTCAACTTGCTTTCTGCCGCATTATTAATTAATGTGGCCGAGTGTCCACTCGAGGCGGTGGTCAAGTTCCAGGTGAGGTGGGCAGCGAATAATAATTGGTTCAAAATCTAAAATGTTTGAGACTGAGTATAGATAGGAGAATGGTATTCGCGGGTACGTTTTGAAATGTGTTTTTGGCATAAATACAAAAACAAAAATTGATGTTTAGGTAAATTAAGGTGGGAATTTGTTTGGGTATAAAAATGTGAAATGCAAGAGTAAAGGTAAACAAAAAAATGTCGTGGATAACGATGAGGTTAGGATGGAAAATGCTAGAGCATAAACATAAGCAATGTTCGGGTACAGATAATGTACATTATGCTAGGGTAAAAATGAGAAATGTTTGGATAAATTTAGGTGGGCAATGTTTGCTTAAAACATATATTTTTGGGTCAATTAAGGTGGGAAATGTTTGGGTAAAGATGGAAAATGTTTGCTTAAAAAATAAATGTTTGAATAAATTAAGGTGGGCAATGTTTGCTTAAAATATAGATTTTTGGGTAAATTAAGGTGGAAATATTTGCTTAAAAATGTTTGGGTAAATTAAAGTGGAAAAAGTTCGAGTAAATTAAGATGTGAAATGTTTGGGGTGAGGATGGAAAATGATGTGGAAAGAATAGAGAATTAATGTTTGGGCAAAAATATATGTTCTATATGTATACAGTATACATGTACATGTATGTTTAAGCAAAAATGGGAGATATTTGCTTAAAAATAGATATTTGGGTAACGATGGAAAATGGCTGGGAAAAGATTTGAAATGTTTTGGTACAGATAAGATAGCTTAGGGTAAAGATAAGGAATGCTTGCTTAAAAATTGAAACTCTTGTTAAAATGGGAAAAAAATTGGTAGAAGTGGGAAATGTTTGGGCAAAGATAGAAAATGCTTGATTATAGAGAAAGGTATATGCAAAGTGAACCATTTGACTAAAGATGGGAAATGTTGTACGGTGCAGTAAATACGAAATAGTTGGTAAAAAATATTGGAAATGTTTGGGCAATGTGTGGTTTAAAAATGTAAAATATTTGATTTAAAAAGAAAAAAGATGTTTAGGTTTAGACAGGAAATTTAAAGATCGAGTATTCGCTCGTACTTGTAGAATTTATATAAAAAATACAAAATTCAAGATATACATTGTATACAGTGTACAAGTACAGCTGTAGACTAGATTGCTTCTGTCCTATTATAATTCCTTTAAAATTAATCCGCATTAGCAACACACGGAATGATATATGTCCTTGCGTCATACTCCTTTGCATTACGAATATCGGAGAGAATGCAGCGAAGTAGCAGCTTTGTTAATTAGTCTAGATTTTTAATTAAAATTGGGCTTTACCTTTTCCTCTGCTTCTTCTGCTCTGGCTTCCGCTTCGATGACTCGATGCTCTAATTCGGCCAACTGAAAATAAAAATAAATGTATTTTTTAAATTGAAAATACAAAAACTCAAATCACCAGAAAAGATAAATTTAGAGAAAAAATATTCCAGACGTAATTATTGTAATCACATACTGAAGAATAACAAAATTCATAATATATTTATATTGAAGTTACGCTGATTTTATACAGAATATTTAATAAAATATTCCACATAATGTATATGATACAATTACGTTTTAAGCATAATGCAATCATTGCGAAGTACTTCGAATGCATGACAAAATGTACTCAAAAGTCAACATGTAGATAAAATTATTTCTAAAAAAAATGTTTATCAAAATCACAAGTATTAGAGGAGATGTAAATCACCATGAGTAATACTGTGGCCTATATGATAAATAAACGTTTCTATTTTACTGTCGACTAGCGTTTCTACGAATATATAAATTACACCACAAAAATGTTTGTAAAATAGAAAAGAGTTCCCCCAAAAATTTAATTTTCAACTTTCCTGACTTTTTCAAGTTTTTTACACATTTCCTTGACCAATGACATTGTCAAAATTGACTTATGCCAATGTTATCCACAATTTTGCAAAATCGATATAGGACAATATTTAATATTTTGTAAAATTTACAAATGACAATTTTTACAAATTTACTACATTTACTATAAAATTTTTTAGAAATTTTACAAATATTTTTGGAAATTTGTTTGCAATTTTTGGTCTGAAAAAGTTGAGAATTTTGTTAATTTGTCCTCGGTATTTGTTGTAAATTTTCAAAATTTGTCCTAGAAAACTGTTGACATTTTTGCAAATCTCTACTAGAAAACAGTTGAAAATCTTGCAAATTTGTCCTCTGAAATTGGTGAGAATTTTGCAAATGAGTACTGGAAAAATTTCTCTGAATTTTTCAGGTGTGGGTAAACCCTTTGGAAAGTGCATCAATGTAAATAAAAAAAAGGAATTTTCTCTGAATTATTCAAGTAGGCTACACTGTATAAATTACATGTACTCATGATATAATCAATATACATGTAAATACCATTGCTCTCCTTAAACCAAAACATCCAATCTCTATAATGCATACAATTTGTAATAGCAGAAACTTTGTAGTATTAAAATTTGTAATAGTAGAATTCACAAACGACAGTCATGAACAATGAAGGTATACAGTTATGATCATCTTAACTAAAGTTGAACAAGTTCTTTTTTTTGCGATAATTGTCCATAAACAAATCTCATTTGGGGTCCTCACCCCGGCCCAGAGGGCGCTAGGGTACGATGCATGCACAATAGCTATTGAACCAAGTCTCTATAATAGTGCTTAATATACATTCATGACCATCTGCTCATTCTCACCAAATGCCAAATACGCATATTTAACCTCTACTGTTCGCGAACAATGAAAAGTTCAATGAACAACTAACGATGTTTATCTAAATAAACAAGGCACGAAAAGAAATCTTAACTGAAACCTGGGCCTTTTTTTATGAAAGAACAAACATTCTAATAGATAAATCATCATTAATGAGGATTATTTCAAAACGCCCAAAGACGTTGAAGAGGTGGGAAAACAGACTTAAAGGTTACAAACAGCAATAAGTTCCGTCTCCTTGCTATTTACTTAAAGCTCCTAAAATAATAGTATATGGTCCATTGGCTTTGACACGCATAGTTGCACAAATAATGACCAGCAGATAATAAAATTAAGTACTAAAGAGATAATTACCAATGAACGGAATAGCTACTAGTCTCTTCGTTGAGGTTTATATCAAGACTAATTTTACATTTGAAAACGGGAAAGTGCTGTCGTTAAGGAAGGAAATCAATTAGAGAAATTAAACCGAAACTAGTTGCACTGATAATTGGCTGCGTCGTTTTAATGGTCGACATTAGCTAATATTTCGTTATGAAGTTTGTAAATTTAACATCATGGTACACTGTAAATGACCTCGCAAAGTTTTGACAATAAGCTAAATGTTATATTGTACTCAACCGTTAGAAATTCTGAAGTACGTGTATATTAAATACATTTTCCGAGAAACTCACTTCGCAAATCTGCAATATTTCTATCCCATGGAAAACTATATTTTCAACTAGTTTTTTGGTTCATTGCAGACATTTTTCGAGAATTTTCGAAAAATTCTTTTACTTGTTTCATTGATAATTTAAACGTATTGTGAACAATAGTGATAAATTCAATACGCTTATCCAAAACCTTTAAACCAAATCAAGTATTTGACTTTCTATTTTTCTTATATAATCCATTAATTTCAGATTAATTTGCTCAATTGTTCAAGATATCTGATTACTTATCCGAGATTTTTGATCACTAATTACTCAAGATTTCTGATCATATACCCAAGACTTACATAATTTTGTTACAATTTTTATCTAATTTATGTTTATCAGGTATTTTTGCAAAAGCAATTAATCCAGAATACGAGCTCACTTAAAAGCAACCAAATTTGCTGATAAGTTTTCAAGTTTTATAAAATCAAGACAAACAACACACATTTTTGCTGAAATTCTTGATTATATATGTATAAAATACGTTCAGGCATTTCCATTTTCCAACGATTTCATAGAATTTTATCCAACCTTTCAAATGCATGTATAAATTTAATATGCTTAAATTTCTGATGACATTAAATCATGAGTATTTTATACGAAACGTTTCCTAATTCATGGCTTTTTCGAGATTTCTGCTTTAAAAATTCCGATATTTTGGCATTCTTCGAGCCAAGTTCTACAGCCTCATGTGTTGGGTATCCGATCAAAGACCCCACATTTCACAGGCATGGAAAAATGCCAAAATGTTATGAAAAATCCACTTTGGCATCATTTTCCCTGGGCCATCGTAGAGGTTTTCACAGGACCCTGGTGGATAATTGCGCCTAAATTGGATCCATTTTATAACCAATTTTTATACTGTAACAAGTTAATTATCGTCAGTTACAGTGGTTAAATAGATATAATTAAAAACTAAGCCTCCCCACGCTTAAATTCCCATAAAACATACCGAATCCATCCAACTAGGGTTCGTTTTATGATAAAAGACAGCTTATGAACCCTTCTGGAAATAATATATTGAAAGAAGTACATTGAAATATTTCAACAAATTCATTTATTTATTTTCTTTTTTTTTTGGTGGAGGAAGGGAGGGGGGAGCAGAAGAGGTTAAAGCTTCCAATATAAATAAGTAAAGATAGGTTTCATATTACATGAACAGGTTTCTCTCTGTCCATTTTTTTTAAAATGTATTCCAAATATTTCAATCTTCTTGAGATAGAAACTATATGATAAATGAGTTAAATAAAGCCATGATTTTCGTTTTCAAATTGTTTCTAAAGAAAACCATTTTACTATTTTGAGTTGGTTTAAAAGAACTAAATTTACGAAATAAATCCCCCAATTTTAAATTTAGAGCAAGATTGATTGGGACAAAATACAAATTACCAAAATAAATGTATTTACTACATAATTATGCGAAATAACGGTGAGCTAAATTTGAAATGGAAGTCTGCAATGAATACCGAATTCAAACCAAAACGTATTATTTTCCACTTTTTTTTTAGATTTTTTGGGAGAGCTTGAATTCAAGGGACAAATATTGTGAATATAGGTTTTCTTTTCTTTTGCAAGCCATAGAAACGTTGATCAATTATTGAGAATTTGCTCAACATAGGGGGTCATGTTTCCAAAATGAGAAAACGTTGATCGTAGGAAATAAAATATATAAAAAGTTTCCTAGGTTACAAAAGCCAGAACGATGGAGACATTTGAACACAAAACAGATGGCGTTGTTTGGGATATTACTTTGTTTGATCACATGATCAGGTCCCCTCCATGCACAACAATATGCCCCCATTTTTTAGCTTCATTATACAGTAAGTGCACCGTAAATAATATGGATCTGAATGGAAAAGCCTCACTGAAATCACAACATGCTTTAGGGGGTATTATTGAATTTTAGCATGGTCATTACTCATAGTTCTGTGTGTACATTTCATCTAAAATATTGCAATATCGTTGATAATGCTATACATGTAGCTAAGATGAAAACTGTAACAGGGCAACGCCAAACTGTATTACAATCATGCAATATGGTCTATGTTACAAGGAGTGATTAATCGATGGATTGATTGATTCCGTTGTACGCATAGTGAGATCGACTCACAATGCACTTCATGATTCTGTGGTATAAAATTTGAACATGAACAGGTTTCTGTTACAAAACAATAAATCTACAAAGCTATTTCCCCATAATAGGAATTATTATTACATGTACTTTAAAATCTTTTATCTTATAAGAAGTAAACATGGAAATTATGTCTAGATAATTTTGTTTCATTTTCTGTAATGACAATGATAAAGATATAATTCTTTGCAGCACATTCAAATTACGCGCTCAGAAGGTGTACTCACATCGAAACCAATGTGAATTCTATTTTAAAATATACTTTAAGATATTAGCCTACTTTTGTTTAAATTTTGTTCTGATTTTGTTTCCATAAACCATTCAAAACGCTGTGCTTACTGTTCTGAGGAAACAAGAACTTTAAAAAAAATATTAAGAAAATCTTAATGAGTTTCGCTGTCTAAAAAATACACAAAATGCATTACATTAATTAGATTGCATTTAATTTGATATTTTTTTAAAAATTTAAAATACATGCACATTTCCGAAGTACCGGTACTATTCAAATGTTTTTTGTTGTTTTAAATTCATTGTGACTTATCTTTTGATATATGTTTTAAAATGAAACAAAGAAATAGGCCTACATTTTAAAATACATGTACGGGTTTATTAAACATCATGTATTTAAATTTAGGTTTTTTGAAACATTTAAAAAAAATGTATCAGAGAAACCCAAAGTTAAATATTGTAGCCTACATGTATATTTAAAAAAAACAACAACAATATTTTAGAACATAACTTTGTATTTGTAAATATCAGAAATATGTTTTAAATGGATCTCACGACATCTTCATTTAGATGTGGATATATATAGTGCCATTTTTTTCTATTTTTAGCCTAAATTATATAAAATTCATGACAACAGCAATGCATCAGAATATGAAGTACTTAACGAATTAAAGAAACATATCACGTGAATGTAAATGCAAGATTTCAATACGAATCTTTAAAGAACAAAGAAAAAAGAAAAAAGAAATATTCATAATCCTATTCCTGCAACAATTATGCCAACGACTCTAAAACTGAAATTGTCTAATCTTTGGATTTCACTTCACTGAATTTCCAAAAGTCTGGATAAAAGACGATGCCTTTTTGAACACCATGTACGAATTCATACTTTTTTTTTCAATTTCATTGCATTGTCATCAAATATAAGATTTTCTAGAGCTCACAATGGTGCTAACATTTTTGAAGAATTTCTCAAGCATGAGTTATCTTTACGAAAACAAAAACACGAGCTAACCATGAAACGTTTGCGAAAACCGGAATATTCAGTTAACGAACCGAGAAATTCTAATCGTATTAAAATATTTCCATATAGAAACATTTCTCAGAGGGTATTTATTTTTCTGGAAAACAACTTTTGAGATATCAGCAGGGGTAAAAGTTTATCGGGGAAAAAAAATTGTCAACCTTTGCCAAATTTTTATGTCGAAAAATAGTCGAAGCATGAAATATGGGGCTCAAAGTCGTTGAAATATGGGGGTCTGTAACTCGATTACGATCATGAAACATGCCTAATACATTTTTTTCCAAGTGGGCAAGGGAGAAAAATATATAAAAATAAAATAATAAAATAAAAATGGCGCGTGCACTGGGGGGCGAGCTCCTTGAACCGGAGTATAAAACGAAAAATCGTTATTTGATCGATGTAAGGGCGGCTTATTTGGGAAAATATTAATATCGACCTTAAGGACGATAGCCGAAGTCTTCTATTTACTAAGGCAATACATTAATTATGAAAATAACATCAAATTGAATCAGTATGATCAAATTTCTCACAATTCATTTCATCAAATTTAATCCCCGTCAAGTGGTTGGTGAATTTACAAAAGAAGAACAAAAGTGGACCTAAATACGACTGTATATTGCATTGCATTCCTGTTGTTTCTCCTAATTGGACTTCATCACGTCATCTACATTAGCTTGCACTAAGGTGCTGTCCTGTCATAAAAGCATGAACTACTGTAGTTCAAATAATGACCACTTTCCTGGTGCTCTTCGTACTGTAAACACTCTACATAAATGAGGATTCCCCCAGAAATATAATTTATTTTTATCTTTCCTGACTTTTCCAGTTTTTTAAAGAAAATTCCCTGACCATAGACAATGATGAAATTAACATATGCCAATGTTAGCCACGATTTTGCAAAATCGACGCATGACAATACTCAATATTTTTGAAAAACGTACTAATGACAATTTTGAAAAATTTCCTAAATAATTATGGACAATTTTTCAAGTTTTACAAAAAAAACAATTGACAATTTTACAATTTTGTATTCGGAAATTAGAAAGTTTTGCAAATTTGAGCTCTAAAACTGTTGAAAATTTTGCAAATTATTCCCGGAAAAGGTTTAAAAACGTTTCAAATTTGTTCTCTGAAATTTTTTAAAATTTTTAAAAATTTTACTAGGAAAACTAAAAAAGTCTACACATAGGCCCCGAGCTATATTCACCTTAAAACATTAATTTTGGATCGTGACAACATGAATACGTTGAATTTCCCTGACTTAACCCGATTTTCCAGGTCTAGGGGTACTCTGTAAAGTTGGTAGTGCAAACGAGTATAAAGGTGATTTAAGCTACTTGAAATATTTTTTGCAGATATTCTGCATTTGGATTTTAATATGCACTCATTTAAATGTTTTTTATAATTTTTCTTAATTGTAGCAGTAAATCTCATAGCTTGCATATACATGTACTTTATATACTGTATATATTTTTTTTTAATTTTCCAGGAAGCACCACACAGAGCCTTAGTGAAATTGAAACAATATTCTGACACTGCATGTTTAGATCAAGGCTTCGTTTAAAAAAAATGTTTAAAATACAGTATTCCAAACATGTTTCTAGAAAATTATGACATATTATAGACGACATTCTGAAAATGCTTGTACAATTTATGAGGGCCATGTTATAATAACACAGCATTGATATTGTTAGGTTAAGATGAAACAAACATGTGGCGATACAATTAAAATATGGCTTTTTATGGATTAGAATTATTAGATTACCCTGACATGATGGATTAACCTGACATTATATCGTTCCAAACTAAAATGAACACATTTTGAAATGAAGGCAGAGCCTTTGTGCACAGTTGGCCACAAAGAGTACATATATTGCATGAACCATGATGCATATGGCATGTTCAGTGTAGTGCCAAATCAAGATAGACCAAATATGGGCTTAGAACAACTTTTTCTTCTGAAATAATTTTATAATAATGAAGCATTTTTCGCCCCGTGGCCGGGATTCAATCATAACACATTTCAAAATGACAGCGCCATCTATGATACGTTATACGCGAGTTAATCCTCATTGTGAGATTTGGATTAATCATGATTGGTCATCCGATGCCCAGATCATCCATGCGTCAAACAAACTTCTAAAACTTACAATTTTCTGGCGGTTTTTTTTTTCTTTCTTGCTTTAATGCAATATCTATCTTGGGTGTAGTCATACGATGATGTACGATCGAAGCAATCAAGGGCAAATCCATAGAGCTTAATTTTGTTAATTGTTTTCCGCTCCAAGAAACTAATCGCATAAAACGCCCCCTGTACACACCCTTAATATGGCAGATTCGCATCTAGGTTATTGATATTGCCGTATGGCTGGCTGACGGTCAGTATTGGTCAAAAAGACGGGAAAAAAAGCGTTGTTAGAACCTTGCCTTCACACGGATTGATTTCTGGACATTAGGGGAAGTTATCAATTTCAGAAATCATGTTTTCCACATTTTTATATCTAGCCTTTTTAGAAAAAAAAGTAACTTTTTTCACATTCAAGCGCAGATTTCTGATTCACATTTTCATTACCACCGCACTTAAAAACGAAAATCCCAAACTGAAAGTAATTAGATTTCATTCATGGTTTTAAAATTGACAAATTGCAGACCCCCCCCCTAGAAAATTTATTATTAACTTCACTGACCTTTCCAGGTTTAAAAAAATGCCCTGACCAATAATAATGTCAAAAATTGAACTATATGTTTTGACAAATCGAGACAGGAAAATGTTTTGCAAAATTTACTAATGACAATTTTTAAAATTGACCTGGAAAAATGTTAAAAATTGAAAGAACATTGCATGATTTTTTTTGAAAATTTGACAATTTTGTATTCAGAAAATGTAGAAAGTTTTGCAATTTTGTCCTCGGAAACGCGGATAATTTTGCAATTTTGCTTTTGGAAAACGTGGATAATTTTTTCAATTTTGTTTTTGGAAAACGTGGATAATTTTTCAATTTTTTTCTCGAAAAACGAGGAAAATTTTTAAAATTTTTACTCGACGACGTTGAATTTTCCTGACTTTTTCAAAAATAAGTCACTCTGCCCGGACTTTTAACTATATGAGCTTGACTCATATACAGGGTGAACCAGATAGGCATTCCAAATATCTTTGAAACCACTGGTGTTAGGTGCATAATTAGTATAATGACAGTGTTTGTCACATTGATTATCGCTCCCATTGCAAAAACATAACTCTTAGTTTCACTGATGTGTGTATCCTTGCATAGCATCTGTGCAAGGCAGGAAAACTGTTACAAAGTCGTCAGGGGCATTCAAGCCATGTCATTGCTCATGTTGAGCTTTCCTGCCTAGCACGGATGCTATGCAAAGTTGCACACGTAAAAAAAACCAAAAATTCTTTTTTTTCTGCAATGGGAGCGATAATCAATGTGGCAAACACTGCCATTACACAAATTACGCAACGCTGAGCAACGTTTTAATTCGAAGTTTTGCTCTATCTCCTACGATTTAGAAATTAAACTCGCCTGCGCCATGAAAATGACGTTCTGCGTGAGTTTTGACAAGGTTTTTGGAATCCTCGCATAACGTTCTATATTCATTTATTCCCGGTACATTTTACCTAACACCAGTGATTTCAAAGATATTTGGAAGGCCCAGACATCTGGTTCACCCTGTATATCAAACCCTCATACTTTGTGCAAAATTTCTTTTAAAATTGGACCTCAAAACTGACTGAGATGCTATCAGTATTACCAAATGCTATTATCAGCAATGGAAGTAATTGCGTATTTTCATTCCGTCATAAAAAATTACACCATCCGGCCATCCTTGGTCAATGAGAATGATGGTCAATACCGTTGTTTGCGACTCCTGTGGCCAGTCACTTTGGCCAAAATCATCACATTGGTTTCTTATGGTTAACATGGGATTAGCGTTGAGCAATGGCTCTTGGTTCTCATTCACTCGAGCGTGCTCCTTTTATGGATTTCCTCCTTTCGACATCAAATTGGTTTTTACCGTATATGAGCCTACAACATTTCGGACATGTTTTTCGTCGCTCGGACATTTTCATGCAAGCACTCTAAAATTTACTGCTACGAATTTACGACTTTTTCCCTCTCTTAAAGGTTCGCATACCGTGAATTCGTAAGTGTGAGGGGGTTAAGTGGGGGACCAGAAGGGGATCTGCATCGGTCAGTGCAAGCCGACAGCTTCATAGTGGACATGATCTCGAGCATTAGCTTTACCTTTTGTTGCGTTTTTTTAAATGTAACTTTGTTAGGTAAACCACCGGAACAAGCGCGGGAACGTAACCGAAACGCCACGGTTAACAAATTTCCTGAGTTTGAAAAAAAAATCGATGAGGTTGACATCGAGGAAAAGAAATGAAAGATTCCAAAAAATGGCTTACTCTCACAGAAAATACATTGTACAGCGCACTTAGTTGATTTCAAACTAATATATTCAATGTTTAAAGTTGATTTGGTCAGTTTCATGATGCTCTCGAGATCTAACCTAATAATTCCCGGAATTGATGGGGACCAAATAATACCCGAAATTGATGGTGACCCAATAATACCATGTGTTGATGATGACCCAATAATACCAGGAAGATGGTGAACCAATAATACCCGAAATTGATGGTGACCCATTATGTGTTGATGATGACCCAATAATACCAGGAAGATGGTGAACCAATAATACCCGGAATTGATGGTGACCCAATAATACCCGGAATTGATCGTGAGCGCTTGAACCTCATGTTATGGCCACTCGCCGTAGGGTTTTGCAGGCAGCATCCTTTGTGATTGTGAAAAATAATGACCAGCGTCAGAAATACGATGTTTTTCTAGATTCTTATAGGTTTTACACAACGACCAGTATCAGTATGGTTGCAATGTTTGAAGATTATCTTAGCAAAAAAAAAAAAAAAAAATTGCAAATTCAGTAAAATATCATCAAAAACACAATGTTTCATTTGTGATTACATTGCAATAATTCTTATCCCATGCTGTTCGTAGTAACTGCCATCTTGTTGAACAGATGTCACAATTATGTTACCAAAAAGTAGTGCATGAAACATTTGGTGATTATGCTTCATTCTTAAGCAAAATCTTTATTTTGTACAAACACCTCACGCATAGTAATGCATTTTTTTCCGATCACAATTTATTGAAATTGACCAAATAATGACGACATGTTACTACATGCCAACTTCAAAATTACAGGTACATGTATGTCACAATTTATATTCAATACGCCAGATACAAATTAGCTTAATAAGTCGGTATCACGTGACTTAATTTATTCTAATGCAGATAATTAGACGGCGGAAAAATTTTATGTCCACTGACTTCTTTTTGGGTTTCCTGTTTTCAGTTTGATAAAAAATGGGGAGGGAATTCAGTACATTTCAACGTTATCACACATGCATCAGCAAGCATTCTATGTTTCTGTTGAAGGTTCGTTCAATTTGAAAGCAAAATTTAAGGCAAATTTCATGATCTAAACCAATCGCCGAACCCTGGCATACTGGACGTTGCAAAAACATTCAAGAGTTCGCCCAATAATTATTCAAGGATCTTATCAATTTTTTTTTTATTTCCACCAAATATTTTATCTATATCGTTGGACTCAAAAAGTCCAGGATGTGCGGAAGTGTTGCCAGACTTCACAGCTCTACGCGATAACCATTTAATGCAATCATTAAAATGGCAGAGTAGTGCATACATTGGCTACTTCCGCAATAAAAAATGTGCGTCATTTATGGACACTGTTTTTATTTTCCTAATCATCGTCTGAAGGACAGACTTCAGGCATTACCGAATTACGCCATTCGCTCAGTGGGTTATGCGGCTGAAGCCATCCGTTGCGTCCATGTTTCAAACGCCTGGCGCCAGAAGCGCCGTAAAACAAAAAGGGGTAGAAATGGGCCATTCAAAAAGAGTCAGCGAGAAGGGATAGAGGGAATGAATAAAAGAGATTTTAGATTAACGAGATAAGCCTTAATCTAAAAAGTGCAGACATGTCATACTGACCAGTGCACCCATCTGACTTACATGTACAGTACGTTTTTCTTTCGAAATAGCACTGCACTGACTGGAATCTACTGCCTGTCTGGACCTGGACTATTATTTCGTAAAAATGTGACCAATCAAGCCTTAGATTCCAATCAGTGCAGTACCTGTTATTTTCATTTTGTCTTGTTGAATAATCGTGCCAAAAACCCTTTACAGTACTTAGTACTGCAAAGATGCCGACATGGTGTCGGAAAAGTCAGTAATTCTTTTTTTAGTTTCTCCATGAATTTTTCTGGAGCTTACTGACAAGCATGTCTTCTCCTGAAGTGGTCGGTAAAATAATAAGTAAAAAACCACAGAACACGACCAAAGTATTTGTTTTTTTTTACAAAAAACGACGTTTTGCCACCATGTGGCTTTCTTCAAATTTACTATAGAAATTAAAGCAAAATACAGTTACAAATTAAACCTAACTGCACAAAGGGGCTAACGACATAAACAGGGACAAGGGGGGTAATTTAGTACATGAAAAAAAAGAATTTAGAAAACGTTTTTTCTAAATTTTTTTTTCTAAATTTCCGCTTTTTCCGTTTTCTAAATTCTTTTTTTCATGTTATGTCGTTAGCCCCTTTGTGCAGTTAGGTTTAATTTGTAACTGTATTTCGCTTTAATTTCTATAGTAAACTAGAAGAAAGCCACATGGTGGCAAAACGTCGTTTTTTGTAAAAAAACAAATACTTTGGTCGTGTTCTGTGGTTTTTTACTTACTGACAAGCCTGAAGGACAATTTCGCCTCTTTGTGCCCTATTCTCTGCCGCCCTTTGATCATGGGATCCTTGTTCATGACCCATAAAGGGCATGTAATTAGCTAAAAAAAATGTCACACTTGCTGGAATGTCACAAACGTGCAAAAATCTAGAGCAACCCGTGTAGCTTCAAAAGACTTTACAGACAAGAGGAAGTATAGTGCCCGGTATCTTTAATTTCCCTGACAAATCGCTTAAATCAGTCATTTTCCCTGACAAATCACAAAAATCAGCAATTTTTCCTGACTTTTCCTGACCACTGGCCGTTTCCCTGACTTTCCCTGACTCCTCAGGTCGGTAGCAACCCTGCCTTAGTGCTGCAGTGCAGCTAACAGTTGGCATTTTGCACCTATTTTCAAAACATTGCAACAACTTCAAATAATTGCCAATGAAAACGAAACCAGTTGAATACGTACAAGCAAGCCATGCTCTTCTTCCCTTTTCTAATTTGATATTATGTCCTAGGTTTTACGGTTCCAAAATTATACTCTAAATTTTGTCGAAAAAATTGTCTTTGGTAAATGTTTATACCATCAATGGATAGAGCACCCATGGAATCCTATCTAACGACACAAACAGAATTTTCAAATCTCTAATGGTTAAGAAACAAATTAGTGCGTCACTGACTTCTAGACCACCCTGAATGTATTTTTCACACGTAGAGCACATTACTTTGATATGGTCAAAGTTTAGCATGTTTTTTGGCAACATCGCCTATTTCGGTCAAAATGTATGATCGAATGGTAATCGAATTAAGCGACTTTCCCTGTCAAAAACGGAAAAACCTCAAACTAAAACTGGACTTCGAAACGTCAAAGGGTTCAATGAATAACATACCGGTAAACAGTCGGGTAATAGGGAATTTTTGGGTATCGTTTGTGAGCCATACCGTAACGCTATTGCCACGTGACCGCTCATCTGAGCATGCGCAGAGGGACGTGTCACACGGT
>JAQGBX010000837.1:0-29998 GCA_034698745.1 Megaphyllum sjaelandicum
CAACTCTAACCCATACCTTTGGTTTACGTGATCTTAGGTTATGGGCTGGGTTGAACCTCTTTGGTTACTGCTACCCTTAGAGGGGCCGGTTCAACGTTTACTCCCCGTGTTTCTACTTCCTGATTTTTTTCAAAAACTATAACTGTCTTTCCCAATGCATTCATATCGGAAGACCACGCACACAATCCCTCATTGTTGAAATCCGTGGAAACAATGTCTTCGCATTTTTGCATTCTTAAGTGGAAGTCTCTTTTAAAACTAGGAGGAGTACAGTAACAATGGTCATTAGGCGCGGTGGTCACGTTCCGCGACCAACTTCGGACAGGAGACAATAAAAAAAGTTATTAAAATGAGACAAAAACATGGCCTGATTTCCATTTTTGGTATATAGCATTTTACCAAAGTTTACGTCGGTTGCTCGACCGAAACGACGGACGGAAATACGTCACCGTGCATTTCGAGAAATCCTAGAGTTGCGATAATAACGATGGCGATGAAGAAATTTCATTACAAAATAACGTCATGTTCTATCAAAGTTGGCTGATTAATGTTATTCGAAATGAGATAAACAACAAAAATGAGCTATTTGCACGACAACGACGAAAAACAAATACAAAAATATGTTAAGATATCACCTAGCCTATTTACTCAATACACGATATAAATATTACTTCCAACGTGATTATCAAAGTACGATATCTCAATAAATGCCACGACCATAAACAACTAAATCATTCATTTTCCGAAAACGCCAAAATATTTCAAAAATATGCCCATGATTTTAACGGAAAATGATGTCAAGAGTAAATCCCCCAGAAATCCCCCTGACTTTTCCAGGTTTTGAAACAAACTTCCCTGATCGAGACAATGTCAAAATTAACATATGCCAAGATTGCCCACTATTTTGCAAAATCGACACAAGAAAATATATAATATTTGGCAAAATGTACTACAGTAAAACCTGTTAAGAGTGACCACCGAAAAAGAAATGCTATGTTGGTCACTGTACACATGGGGTCACTATACAAAGAATGCCTGAATTAAATTAAAATAATGAACACGCACACTGCACTTATTGTACATGTAGATTGTAATACACGTAGTAAAAAACCAAAAAAAGTACAGAATCATCATGTCCAAGGGTTAAAGCAAGATGTAACGTGACTCATCCATTATCCGGTCCCTTTTTACGGTACATTGGCAATGTAAAAATTGCAAAAAAGACAACACACACTGGTCACTATACAGAGAATTTTTACGAAGGAATTGTACACTAGAAAAAACAATACATCTATGCTAAAAAGTGGTCAACATAAACAGGTTGTCACTTTTCCAGGTTTTACTGTATCAAAATTTGCCAGCAGAATATTTTGAAAATTTGCTAAAATCTTATTTTAAATATTCGTAATACAAATTTTCAAGATTTCCAACCTTTTTCAAGCATGAATTTGAAAAACTTTTCGCAATGCGAAGAGTTCGCGCTTGAAAAAGGTTGGAAATCTTGAAAATTTGTATTACACGTACGAATATTTAAAATAAAATTTTCGCAAAACTGCTGTAAATCTTCAAATTTCCCAGTCATTTCGTCTGAGATATAAATGGTGGTCAAGTTCACACCTGGTCAAATTGATAAGCCAGGCTCGTTTCACGCACCTGTTGCACATACAAATAAGCCGGAAAATGTTTCGATCATTTCGTTCATTTTGTTGCTAAAACTCGCTTCGCAGCTTCGTTTATTCTTTTATCGAGTGGTCAAGCGGGGGCTGAGGGGAAAATCTGACCTATAGGAACACGTTTATTACAATTTCTAGTTTACTTCATATTTTTAAAACTACATTCGCGATACGCCGACGAATACAGGCAAAACCCTCGCTTTAACTTCGTATTCAACTTCTCCGACTTTTTCACTTTCGAAACAAATATCCCTGACCATGGCAATGTCACAATTGACAAATGCCAAAATTATCCACGATTCTGAAAAATCGACATCAAAAATATTCAATATTTTGCAAAATTGGGATCGAAAAATACTCAATATTTTGCAATATTGGCATCGAAAAATATTCAATATTTTGCAAAATTGACACGGGAAAATATTCAATACTTGGCAAAATATTAAAAATATAAACTCTGAAAACGTTTTTTTATCATTTAATATTAAATGAAAGCAAAAATATTCAATATTTTGCAAAATCGACACGGGAAAATATTCAATACTTGGCAAAATATTGAAAATATAAACTCGGAAAACGTTTTTTTTTACCATTTAATATCAAATAAAAGCACACTATGCGGAAAATGATATTAAATGGTAATAAAAATTACATTGGGAAGCTTTTCGAAATTTTGCTAATTTGTCCTCGGAAAAACTTAAAAATATACACGTTTGTAATCGGAAACTGTTGAAAGTTAAAAAAGTTTGTTCTTGGAAATTGTTACAAAGTTTGAAAATTTGCATTGGGGAAATTTTAAATTTCTGCAAATGAGCCCTGAGCTAACTCGTCGAATAAGCCATTCTTCCCTGAAATTTCCAGGTATTCCAGGTACGTTACACGTGTGTAACGGATGAGTACATATTTCGGAGACTATAAAATAAAACAAAAACAATGCGGAGTAATGATATAAAATAGAAATACGCGTAGTTTTATGCCTAATAACACTATCGCTTGTATCTTGAAAAATTCTCATGGCACAATGTGATATTCCAGTCGTGAGAATGCGTCACCGACGCGAAATTCCCATTTTAGGATTTTTTTTCCAAGAAATCTCTTAAAAAGAATATTTTATTAAGAAACATTTTTCACGGTGAATTTAACTTCCTCGAGTGCATTTACACGTACCGCATTTCCTCGACAAATAAAGTAATAAATAACAACCTCGAGTCATCTGATAATCGCAAATATTGACGTTCGATAAAATCGATTAACTTATCCGTATAATTTCGGGCGATAGTGGCAAGATTATCGTCGATGATACAGCTTGATATACAATCAATATCGATTGGCGTTTTTACGCACCTCCATATGGCATTGATCCCGAAAAGTTTCCCCATTTACATCTTAACGTCAATTTCCATTCCCTATTTAGGAACTTCCCATTTCACGAAGTCACGAACTTTTTTGGGTCCATATACAGAGTGATAAAAACGCGAGTAAACCTTTCATTTTAAAATTCGACTAACTTTAACTTTCGCTTCGAATTACAAGCTAAAATACATGTAATACATCCTCTCATCGTTTTCCCCTTTTTTAATACCATTCCCATTCAGGAACTTTATTTGGGGGTCCCTATAGATTCGTAAAAACGCGATTAAACTTTTCATTTTACATTTCTACTAACGTTAATTTTCGCTCCGAATTACGAACTGAAATTACACATTTCGGTTTTCCTAGATTTCGCGAGCTCAATTTCCTCATGCAGCGCGTATTCTTTTCACCGTTTTCCTTCCGGGGCCGGGGAATTTCCCCAGATTTCGCTGTTTTTAACGCCATTTCCATTTAGGAAGTCTTCATTTCACTAAATTTTTGAGGGTCCCTACTGGTTGATAAAAACGCGGGTAACAATGCAATTGGAAACTTTTCATTTACAATTGAACAGCAATTGCAATTGGAATATAAAAAATATTTTTTTAAATTTTTTTTATAAGTGGCGATTTATGAAATTAAAATAATTGTTTTTTAATTCGTTTAAAATCGTCAAAGTGCGTTGGGAAGTTGAAAATGCGAATAACAATAGTTATTTCTTTCCTTCGCGTTACATGTAATCTATGCAAAAAGTAAGATCATTGAAAATATTTAAATTTTATGAATAAAATTGCGTGGAATGGATCAAAAATTAAGACGCCCTGCCATTTCGGTGCGGAGATTTCAAGAGATTTGAATCTTTTTTCCCCCCATCGTGCCTAGGACGACGAGGGCGCTGATTGGGGGTTTCGCCCTTCGCCTCTAGGGCCCAAGCGCCGTGAATAATTGCCGGACTTGGGTTACGAACGAAAGGAGGGGAGAAATGTGCCTTCACAGGGGCCTGCGCCAGCAACAATTAGGGCAGGAATGAAAAAACATCCCCAAAAACTTCGGGTTTAGGAGGCGATGGATGGGGTGTCCATTGTGGACCAAACTTCAGTTCGGTTCCCTCTTTTTTGGGAGCAGATCGTCTTAGATATAACCTACGGATTTACAACACCATACCTGAACTCCGAGTATACGACACGGCGAATTTTATTAATAATATTACTTTTATATTAAAAGTATCCAAAAAAAATGTCCATTTTGTTCAACAGATTTTTGGGAGCGAGTGTATGCCTCGCTCAAAAAAACATTTGTTCGAGGCACTCAACGTGACGGCACACACTCAACGGCACACACTTCTCTTACCATCTTTCACATTTCTCGACTGACCAATCCAATCCTTATAGAACCACACGTTCGGACATTACTCGGACCTTAAACGTGTCGCGCATTTCTGCTCCTTCAATGCCTTCCAAAGTAAAAAAACAAACACCGCAGAGCCACTATCTCCTTCGACTCCATCCTTGCGCACCAATTTTAAGCACCTGCAAACGTATCTTTTGATGTTCAACCTTGTTCGGGAATGATACAAGAATTTTTCCACCACATCTCATTAAAATACAGCCGTTTTTTAAAATTATGTAAACAAAAAATTTCCCGACCAATGACAATGTCAAAAATTAAAACGTCGTTTTAAACGTCGTTTAACTTAGTAACGTATCTGGTCGTGTTTTACTCTTTACTTAATGTCAAAAATTGGCATTTTTTGCAAAATAGGACAATTTTTAAAATTAACATAGAAATATTTTTAAAAACTTCCGTGAAAAACTGTTGAAAAGTTGACAATTTTGTATCCGTAAAATGCAGAAAGTTTTGAAAATTTGTACCCGGAAAAGGTGGAACAATTTGCAAATTTGCATTCGAAAAACGTGGAAAATTTTTCAAATTTCTACTCGGAAAATGGACCCTGAGCTAACCATATAGAAGCATTAATTTTGGATCTAAACAGCACGAATACGTTGAACTTTCCTGACTTTTTAAAAATAAACCATTCTCCCCTGACTTATGACCAGGTCTGAGGGTACCTGGCTGTACTACCAAATGATTTCGGATAATACGAACAAATATTGACGTCCCTTGAGACACTCGTCTTAACGAGGTCATCTAAGTCATCGGGGAAATTATTCTGAAATCCAGGATTTCCAAACATTGACTTTTTTGACCAGTCCATACTCTGGTTTAGACTCGCCGGTCGACCGAGATGGCTTCCCCCAAATCTTTCAATTACCGATTTACACGAAGGTGAACATAAAACTACCGGTGATATTTAATGGGTAATTTCACGCCCAGAGATTTTGCGGCGCATTCGTCCGTCCATATTTAAACGCTACGAAACGCTCTGTGGGAATTAAAAACGATACATTTTTTACAAGTTGTTTTTTTCCTGGGCAGAAATCGAGGACACGATCTCTTCTGGCGTTCTTCCCGAGTCCCACAATCGGTAAAATCGAGGATAATTCACGCGAACGATCGCGTTTTCAGCAACAGTTTACCGTATGTATAAAACTTTGGCAGCCTCGTTTCCCCAACTACTCTACCGTACATGTATTATAACGTGGTCTCGAATCTAGGTTCCACAGGTGGGTCAACACCTGCGTCGAATTTACGAGATCGTAGATACAGATCGGTTGCGTATACGCTATACCTATACTAGAGTACGGGGTCGAAGGTCAACGCGGCCCTCCACGACAAATTCGGTCTCGTAACGAAAGAGGTGTGCAATAAAAAGTTTGTTCTTGCAAAAACACACCGAATTACGCGGTTAATTACTTACTTATCCAGGGTTCCCCCAGAATTTTCATTTTTAACTTCCCTGACTTATCAATGTTTTAAAAAAATTTCTCTCACCAATGACAATGTGAAAAATTGACGCTGGAAAATATTTTATCACATTTACAAACGACACTTTTGAAAATTAACGTAGAATTTTTTTTTTTTTTAATTTGTGCTCGGAAAAGAGGAAAAAAATGGCATCCGCGGAAAATGTGTTCAGTATTCGGGAAATATTGAATTTTGAAAATTTGTACAAGTGAAAAAGTGAAAAAAATTGCTATTTTGTCCTCGGAAAATTTGCAAATTTCTACTCGGAAAACGTGGAAAATGTTGCAAATTTCTACTCGGAAAACGTGGAAAATTGGGCAAATTTCTACTCGGAACACTCAGAACACGAGGAAAATGTTTGCAAATTTATACACGGAAAATGGGCAATGAGCTGACCTCGTAGAAATATTAATTTCGGATCATAATGACTGCGTTGAATTTCCCTGACTTTTTCAATATAAACCATTCTTCCCTGACTTTTCCAGGTCTAGGGGAACCCTGTTATCCATGTTATCCACGCTTTGTTTTTCCTACGATTATTACGAGTCAGTTAGAGGTCATATTCGTGCTGTACGTTACACGTAATCTCACCTCATTATACGAGAGGTTATCATTAAGTTTGCGCTATCTTGTTTTTTTAAAGGTCTGTAAAGATTTTCATGAAATGTGTTGTAAAAATTCTTCCATCATTCCTGAAAATATTTCAACGGTAAAATATACGCTTTCAAAAATTGCACTTGCTTAAAATTGGTGCGCAAAGATGGAGTCCGAGGAGATAGTGGCTCAGCGGCGTTTTTTTTTTAACTTTTGAAGGCATTCGAGGAGCAGAAATACGTGACACGTTTGGTCCGAGTAATGTCCGAACGCGTGGGTCTAGGAGTGGATTGGTCAATCTAGAAACGCGTTCGATGGTGAGTGTGGACGTTGGGTGGCTCCAACAAAATGGACATTTTTTTTTCAATAATAGATTACGTTACGAGGATTTCTCTACCAAATTTCATTGAAATCCATAAGCTGCTCTTTTTAAAGAATTATTGCGGAAACTTAATGAACACCTCTCGTATCAGGGGTACTCAGACAACCAAAGCGTCTATAACCGAGTAAAATGTTTGTTCCTCGAGCAGAAGATGCTCAGAGGTGTGTTATATTTACGCCGTATCAAAGGTGACTGTAGCAAAGATGAGTCACGACTACTGTATAGAAAATATTGTCCTTCCTTATCGTTCATAAATCTTACATTTCAGGAAATTTTTCCGTTATACAGCAACGGAGGAAAGTCGATGAAACGAGGAAAACGAAAATTTGCACTCACATTTTTAAAGCCGTCACGAGTGTTCTCGAATTAAAAACGATCAGAAAAAATTCAGGAAATATCAGCAATAATACTTTTGAAAAGTTGCCTTTAGGAATGTCACATGTGAGATACATTTTTTAAAATTTATTTCAGTTGTAAGTTCGTGGTCTAGCTGAAACTCACCTCCATGGTTTACCCCACACGAACCTTTGACTAAATCAGCTAGGGTTCCCCCAGAAATTTCTTTTTCAAGTTTCCTGACTTTTCCAGGTTTTAAAATAACTTCCCTGACACCGAAAAATATTTTGCAAAAATTTACTATTGATTATTTTGACAATTAACATAGAAAAATTTAAAGACATTGCATGAAAAAAAAATTGAAAAGTTGACAATTTTGTACTCGGATAACGTGGAAAATTGTTCTTTTTTGCCCTCGGAAAGAGTGGAAAATTTTGAAAATTTGTACTCTGAAAACGTGGACAATTTTGCAAATTTCTATTCATAAATGGACCCTGAAAGGGTCCATGTGAAATAGAAATCATCTGAAATCTGAAAGTGTCATGTAGAAGCATTAATTTTGAATTGCAACAACATGACTTCGTTGAATTTCCCCGATTTTTTCAAAATAAGCCATTCTTCCTCGACCTCTCCCTGACTTTTCCAGGTTCAATTCCACTCAATACACTATAGCCAGGAACTAAATATCATATGGTAAAGGGGGGTACCCTATAAATTTCGCGCTGAATTCTCCACTCGAGACAGAAGCTTTACGAATGACACTTTAGGCAGTAATTTTTTCTCGTTTTAACGAGAACAAAATAATAGCATGCAAGGTGACCACAAAATATTCATTTTCAATTTCCCTGACTTTACTCGTTAAGGCGTATCAATTTTTCTGTCATAATGAAAAATACAATACCAATTGCAATGAGAAGCTTGACAAAACACTAGATTTTGTTACGAGTCTAGCGGAAGAGGATTGGGGATGGAGCTGCTAGCAGACCGAGTGCATGCATACCGGTAGCATTTTTCTTTTATTCGGGAAAATTTCCCTGACCACTAACAAATGTCCCTGACATTTCCACGATCATTTTTCCCTGACTTGTGGCCACCCTGAAAAACTTAACCCCAAAATTGCGAAGCTGTCACGCGTGTTCTCCGAATGCGACCGCTTCGATCTGATGAAATTCAGGAAATTTCGTCATATTTTAAGGAAACCTTTAAAAAGTTGTCGTTTAGGATGTCAACTCCCCGTATTTCAGGTGACAGGTCCAAACCCTCGCCCCTATCGTTTTCCCTAACCGAACCTCGGACCAAATTTCCGGCCCTACACATTTTCGTGTACTCGCTGCAACAGACAGGGGGTAGGCCTACTCGAGTCACGAGCTTTACGAGAATGGCACTTTCGATAGTCGGCGAGTCCACCGAACCGGAAAACTAAAAACCTCGACAAAACCTAGTTTCAAACCTCGATTTTAAACCCATAAGCGCGCCACATTTTTCAAGCGCGAGATTCCACGACTTGACGCAAGTGCCATTCGCGAAACCCACCATCCGAGTACCCCAAACGTCCATCCCTCCATGGGAAATTGCTGGAGAAGAGTGGCCTGTAGGAATAAGATGAGTCACGACTTTGAAAAAATACGTACGAGTGCGAACTTTCAAAGCACCCATCGTCCGCTAATATACACGTAGCTCTCGGACGATCATCGGCGTACCAAGTTCGTGGCCTCAATTTCGTCCACGTTCCACAGACTGACCGTTGCTATGTAGAACGCGTGGGGCGCCGCGAGTTGCTACATAATTAATTATTAGCTCGATCGATCGTTAAAATGATAAATATACTCACTCCTCGCCGCCTGAATAACGTCCTTAACTTCCCTAATAAGATTCTTGATGGCATGACTGGTGCTATCCAACTCCTTTTCGTGAGCGGTTAACTTTTGACGGAAAAACGGGCTGTCGGTCAGGCATTCCGTGAATTCTAAAGGTAGGAGCCCCATGGCGTAACGAACGCAAAATACTAGGCCCGGCCCCGAAAACTTTTACTTCTTCTTCTTACGGGAAAAACAGACGCGCGTCCCTCAAGAGCTTTTTTAATTCACCCACGATTCGCGACCGCGAATAAACATTTTCGTAGAGAACCGAAACGCGCCAAGCCGAACCGAGCCCATCGTGATCCTCCACTTGGCACTTCTTACTAGGAATGATTAAATATTACGCTATTTTTTTAATACGCGATTCGCGCTGGGGAGACACGGGCGACGTCGGGAGTTGGCAGCATTGGAAAGCCCTCCATTGCGCGTGCGCGCTACTAAGCTTACTGGCAACGTATTTATGCCGATTCTAACATTGAAGTCCATGTTTCATCCGGGATCAATCATGACCGGGGAATTATGCGAATCAATTCATCATTTCATTATTTATACGCCGTGATATTTCGATATTTGCCGTGTTGACTCTATCGTTACTCGATTAAAAATCGAAGATGACGGTATTTTTTACATAATTACGAAGTTTACGAATATATCGAAATAAAAATTCATATATGTCGTAATAATAATTCATAGCATTAAATATACACGTACTGCATTTAGTATTATTTTGCATTATTTCCTATTATAATTTTATGTTAAATTTATATTGCATTATTTTCTTTTATGTTCCATTACCTTCCATTAGTATGTATTAAAATTTACTTACAATATATTGCATTATTTTCTGTTATTATGTATTAACATTTATTTATATTGCATTATTTTCTATCTATTATGTTTTAAAAATTATTTATATTGCATTATTTTCTATCATATTCCATTATGATAAATTTATATTGCATTATTTTCATTTTTATTGCATGAGGTTCAAAGTGCACACTTGCTTGCTTCACGTGAATATTTGTGACGTGTAAGCTTAATTGCACGCATGCGCGGTGATGATTGCGACCAAACGCTTCGGGGGCTGATTACGTAGCGCAGTTCGGGGCGGCAATGCGACCGGATACTGCGGTCGGGACATCCCTTATCTTAAAATCTGAAAAACGTGAAGCCGTTTAGAGGTTTCAGGCGGCAATATTGCAACGATGGGCCTTCGATAAACCTTTAAAAATATAAAACTTTCAACGGACCGACTGAAATTTCCCATGTCTTCGATAATAAATAAAACAGATAGCACTTTCGAAAGGACGAAATGCGCCGATTTTTGTACGAATGCTGCGCGAATCGCAGTTTAGGGAATAGCATTCGAGCTAGGATACGCTGGATCGTAATTGCAAGATGGCGGCGTCCACCAACTTGTAATCGGGTTTAGCTACCGTTCGACCTCCCAAATCGTTTAATTTTCGTCAGTTAATCGCGTCTTAATAAACGGCTCGTTTTTAACATTCGTCGCCGAAATGCCTAAGAAAAAAACCGGCCAGCGCAAGAAAGCGGAAAAGCAGCGAGTGAGGCAAAAAGGGATAAGGGCGGCTCAAAAACCACTTGCTGAGCAACATTGCAACGCGAACATGGTAGGTACAACACGTGAGAGAAATGCATGGATTCTCATTAATAAAATATTCTAGCCCCCCTTCCCCAATTAAACTTACGTTAAACTTAATCGCCGATTAAAATTGAATCTGCTAATGAAAGTAACCACGCAGTCACATGGTTCGCCTTGTTTTTTCCCCACTCCGAAACGCCCGGCCCAGGAAGTCTATACATGAACGAAAACAGCAGCTAGTTTTGGATTCAACTGTCTCTTTCTCGAGACAGTGGTTGAATTGCCAGTGTCGTATAACTGGATCAACAACCCGGGGAAATTAGGAATGTATCTTACAGTAGTGGACTGCCGACAGCGTACGTGATGTCGATCGATCGACTTTGAACATTATATCATATTGCCCCTCTATATGTTAACTAGTCAACGATGTTCTTAAACTGTCTAGATAACTGTCCTGTGGTGGCTAAATGATTTACAGCTCCAGTCGACGGCTGTCACTAAAACCATGGAATTTGCTAATGGACAATAATCATGCAGTCATATATGATTCGCCATGCTTTTGCCTGCTCGGAAAATGCGTCGGCAAGTCGATGCATGCAACTGTCTCGTGCACTAGACAGTGTAGTATGATTAAATCCACACCCCGATGAACGTATGTTACGGTAGCGGACAGCGTGTCGATCGATCTACTTCGAATAATCATTGCCCCTACATTCGATTCAGATTCAGTTCAATTCGCGAGTCGATGATATTCCTTATAAACTATCTTGCAAACTGTCCCGTGGTCGTTTATTGGTTTAAAGCTTCAGTCGACGCCAATTCGCAAAAGCATTCAACGTTTAGTTTCGACCGAAGACAGCGAGAGGCTGCTTCGTGGGGAGTATCGTTCGCTGCTCGCGTAATAAAATCAATACGACAATTCTTCCGATAGACGTTGGTCAGGCAGGCTTGCTGCGCTCTGTCTCGACACTGTCTCCGTAGTTGTCGACAAATTCGTTTATCGTGTTATTCATCGGCAACATCGGTTTGCTCTTCACGAAACATCCGCTGACCCTTGTACGTTTTCTGGACATTTTTGTAAAATCTAGAAAAGTATCCCGAAATAGTTTTCAAAATCCGAAAAGCCGAGTTCGCAGTAGCCTATTCATAGAAGGTTCAATTCCTTGAATCGTGCCAGAATTTTTAATTTATTCCGCTCAAATTTCTTTTCTTTCAGGAATGTGACAAATGCAAAAAGTAAGCCGCGTCCGAGAGAAAGTGCCTGCCGAGGACCAAATTTTTCCGTGAGTAAAAACATCTTCGGATAGCAATAACGACGCATTTTTTTCTCTCCAGGAAACAAAAAAACAGGGCATTCTGCTACTTCTGCTCGGAGCTTCAGAGGCTGCCAATGTGCGGTCACTGCGGTACGTGAATCTAATCGCGCGGATGTAAAAACGCCAAGTATTTTTTCAGTAGTGGAAGATTATAACATTTTTTGTGTGCTAATTTCAGGGAAAACCAAGTGCATGCAGAAAACTGGAGATTGCATCATTAAGCATCCCGGCGTGTTCAGCACAGGAATGGCCATGGTCGTAAGTAACTAGAGTTTTCCTCCGAAATTACTTGTGCACTACAAATCCTCAGGAGTTTTCCTCCGAAATTACTTCTGCGCTGCGAATCTTCCGGAGTTTAAGCTTCGAGTTTTGTCTCTTTGTCATTTCAGGGTGCAATATGTGATTTCTGCGAAGCGTGGGTGTGCCACGGGAAGAAATGCCTTACTAGTCACGCCTGTACGTGCCCGCTGCGCGACGCCGTTTGCGTGGAGTGCGAGCGAGGCGTCTGGGACCACGGTGAGCAATTTCTCGCATTTTTCAACAAGAACAATAATCTCGGAACTTTTGCTTACCGGATTATGCCGTAATTCTTGACGTTTTCCCTCGGAATAACATCTCTCGATTATTGGATTCTTCTAAAGGTGGTCGAGTGTTCAGCTGTTCATTTTGCGACAACTTCCTGTGCGAGGACGACCAGTTTGAGCATCAAGCCAGCTGCCAAGTCCTAGAGTCTGAAAGTTTCAAATGTAATTTTACTAATTCGTTACGTTTAGTCAACTTTGGTAATTTTTCATTTGCCCGATATACGTGACTCGGAAACGCAACTGACTGTCAAATTTCTCTTACTTTTACAGGCCTGTCTTGCAATAAACTAGGACAGTACTCCTGCCTTCGTTGCAAGGTAAGTTCCTCTCGGTTTTTTATTTCAAATCTTTCGTTTCAAAAAAATAATAAAATGATCCGATTCTCGACTCGCCTCTTTAAAGACTTGCTTTTGCGAGGATCACGTGAGGCGAAAGGGATTCAAGTACAAGAAGAACCAGCTGATACCCTGTCCCAAGTGCGGACACGACACTCAGCAGACGAAGGATTTGAGCATGTCTGGTACGAAAATCTTGCCGAAGCGCACGTTGTTTTATGTGCATTGCCACATGCAAAATGGTGTCCACTGGCATCAAATCCAATATCTAATTCCGAGTAAATGCTGGGCATTTCTCGAGGGTTATTTAGTTACGCCCTACATGTCATAAGGTACCTCACGAGTGGGACATATACATTTTGCACAAAAACTTACGTGGGGTTTGTTTATTGTTTACTACGTATAACAATATCTATGGCCCCTTACGACCACACGACCATCCATGCCGAGGCACTGGAGAATGCAATTATGCTTGGAGTGGTCAGCATTGATTAGACGCTATCAAAATAAACATCAGACTTCCGGAGAAAAGACATGTCCACGGGAAAAAAACCATGGATAAAGTTGGTAAATGAAATGTCCGAAAGACTGACTCCCGGGTGCTGCACCCTTGGTTGATGATATTTGATGATTTATGGTCATAATGTCGTCGATGTAGGAGATATTTGAAGGAATGAATGGATTATCAAGGAAAGAGGGGTGGGAAAGAGCGTAATCTTGGCTGAATTTTAAGGCAGTTACCAAGAGAAACTTTGAAAAATCATGAAAGTCTTAGGTGTCTCGAAATCGTGAGAGGAGATGTATTTTAGCATGTTTTTGTGGTTTTGTTAGTTCCTTGTCCGGTCTGGTTTAACGTAGTTTCTTACCTCTATTTAAAAAACGAACAGCGAGAAGACACGATTATGGTCGGCAAGGAACTCGAGCGGATGATGACGAAGATGATGATGATTACGGCGAAGGTGCTAGGTACGGTAGCTACAATGACTGGTGCGCCCAACAAGGCGGAGAAAATCTCGGCAGTGGAGGCGGTTATGGCTGGACAGGTGAGCTGATGTGCTGCATTGGCGCTCTAAGTCTCTAAGACGCTCTAAGTGTAGCCGAAGAATTCCGAGTCACGATATGTATGTTTGGTTTCCAAAGGAGGTGGAAGTCACGCGGATGACGACGACGACGACGAAGATGAGGATGATGATGAAGAAGATGATGACGAAGATGAGGACGATGAGGATGAGGAAGAATCCAGCGAATCGGAAGGTGAATCAAAAACGGCCGGCGATAAAGAAGCGACCGTCAAAGAAGACGCGGAACCTAAAAAATCAGAGAAGTGAATTGTAAATATACAGTACTCTTGAATAAAATTGCAAGTTTGTGAGATCAATCAATGTTGGTTGTATTTCTTTGTGGTTGGTCGTTTCAGCTAAAAAATATTCAAAAATTTAGCTTTATACATTTATTACGTTCTTCTTTAAGCAGTCATAAACATCAAATCAAAATTTGTCAACTTTCTGGTTCAACATGATTTGGTTTTGTGATCTACAACGAGACCCTCTAAAGAACGTCATAAATCATGTTAAATTAATTTAGGAAAGGAATAAAATGATTTTTTTCTTCTATAAATAAAGCAGGTAAGAAGCTATTTATTGGAAATTTCCTGTTTCCTTTTTTATCTATAGGATTATATTTGCACATATTAAATGCTATATCGTAAACTGTCTTCGTCATATATCCTTTGAGGATTGACGCCTGCAGACCCTTTACCAAAATCTTTACAAAATTTAAATCACAATTTATCAAAAACATAATAATAATAATAATGCCACACTTCTTTCAAAATAAATTAAGTAAAGGATCATTAAAATATTAGTCGCAATAATACTGTACAAATATCTATACTACTTCGGTAAACATGTCTTATTCGCTTAACAAAAAACTGTGTTGAGTAAAATTGAAAACTTCCAAACTTAACATCATAGATTTTACAATAAAAATCTAAAAATTAATTACTAAAAATAGATTTTAGGTCACATTCGCTCATGAGCGAAGCAATTAAATTTTGGTTGAATTTTCAAGTGGCATTTTTTAATCCAAACTCCCAAAGTCTAACTAAAATATTCTAAGTTTGGCTTTTTAATTTTTTTAGATAAGTTGCAAAATATAAAACGTAAACAACAGTACATGTACATGTATTTATTTTGTAATTGCTATCAAAATAAGATATATTTTTGTGACATTTTCCAAATCCAAAAATATTCAGAAAAAAAACAACGGAACATACCGGTAGCTGTAATAAATGATGACGCCATCATCAGAATTAAAGGAATGACGACATCATAATTTAAAAATAGCGACAATCATAATTTTAAAAATAACGACATACCTAATCATAACCTAACGAATGACGTCATCGTCAAACATGTATTTTATTTACGTCATCATGATTTTAATCGAAGTCGTCATTCATTAAAAACTACTCATTTTTTGGACATTTGCTCATTTAATCGTATATTTCCGATATTTTTTTCAATGGCCTTTTATCGGAAATTTAATCGGAAATATTTTCATACATTTAATCTGGCATTTTTTCAGACAGATAAGAGAGCATTGTTTAGGAAATAATCGGACAAATAAATCGAACATAATCGGTCATTTTAAGAAGAAAAAAAATTTCAAGAATGGGGAGGATTGGATTGGATTAATGTAGCTTAGTCCTTTGAGACGGACCCCCCGTAAGGGGGTTGCTACCAACTGAACGGGAACTCATTCCCCACTCCTAGCTACTTCAATACCACCTCTATTCCTCAATACTTCAATACTTCTAGGGATAGGGATAGGAAGACGGTCATGGTCGATTTAATATGGAACTATCCCAGCATTCGCCCTGGAAGGATTGTGGGGAAACCATGAAAAGCCACAATCGAGGATAGCCGACCCAGGAATCGAACCTGGGTCTACCGAATGTGAGACGAGAACACTAACACCTCACTCGGAGACTTCTAATGTTCATCGGCGCATATGCCATCGTCGTCCACAGATGGCGCTGGTAGTAGTTTCCCCGGGCCTCCGTCCCAGGGCCCGTTCTTCCATTGGTTCATTCCTGGAGGAATGCGATCGTGATCCGTCGCAGTCTCGCAACGTCAGCCGAGGCTTCTCTCGTCCTTCCCACCGACGCCGAGCTCGCTCTCGAAAATCAATGAGCAAAAAGCAGCTTTTCGGGCTGATGGTGATGTGAATCGGAAATCCGCGTCTTCGTCCAACGAAATCCCACCGGCCATTGGCCATCATCGCTGACCCAGTCGTGCGGGAGAACGAGTATAGTGGTGGTCATCGCGCGAATACCGGTGCTAAGATTTAATAACGGCGCATCTCGCCATCCCTGGATAATTTCGCAAAATCTGCCATTGACATTCGGCGCCTGCACTTAGTACCAGAAATTGATCCGTCGGCGGAGGGATGCAACAACAAGATCCAGTGAGCTCACTCCTACCTTATTCCCTTTAAATTTCGCTAATCTTCAAAACAAATTTCCTTCATTTTCTTCTTGTCCACATCCTCCTCCCCTTTCTCTCCTCTCTCCATGTCCGCGCTTCGACAGTTCGATCCAATTCTACGCAGAAATTGAGGATAAAATGTGCGGCCTGTGCGTGCTGAAGGGAATCCATTGCATTTCCAGCGAAAAACAACAACAACAGCAGCAGCAGCATCATCATCATCAGACTCGCATCTTCCACCAATAAACATCTTTCCGATATTTTGACTGAGTTGAGATTTTGGCCATTTTGGTCGAGATTTCCAGTGATCGTCGCGTAAAACAGTTTGGACATCGCGTCGAAAGCAGGTCAGTCTTGGACTTCATCCTCCATCCTCCAAACAGTCCTTGGACCATCGCAATTTTCAAATCAACGTCGAGGTCAGTCTTGGACTCCATCCTCTAAACAGATAGTCCTTGGATCATCGTAATTTCCAACCTTGCAACGTCGAGCGATTCATTTTACCAAAATAAAAAAAAATCTTACATTTCAACGATGAGTCGGACTTCCTAAAGACCCATTAACATTTCCGGAAATACCTGCTCAGGAAGTGAGTTGGCAGCCAGAAAAAAAAAATTCAATTTTGGTCAAAAGCCCTCAACAACCTCGATCTTCCTCACCTCCATGAACCGGACTTCTTGAAGTCGTCCTCTTAGCTCCTCCAATCCCCTCAGATCTTTTCAGATCCTCGAGGACCTTCTCCAGGGGTAACATCGCCATGTCCAGCAGCGGCACCACCAACGGCGGCGGCGCGGGGGGTGGCGAGACGTTCCCCCCCATCGTGGAGCTCAACGTGGGGGGCGTCTTCTACACCACCTCCTTGAACACGCTGACCAAAGACCCCGAGTCGCTTCTGGGCGAGATGTTCACGGGTCGCTTCAAGACGTCCTTGCTGCGCGACTCCAAGGGCAAGTACTTCGTGGACCGCGACGGCGTCCTCTTCCGCTACATCCTGGACTACCTGCGCAACGGCAAGCTCATCCTGCCCGAGAACTTCCACGAACGGGAGCGTCTGCGCCAGGAGGCCGACTACTTCCGGCTCACCGACATGGCCGACTGCATGGCCCTGGCTTCCTCATCGGCCATCGGCTCTTCGGCGGCCGCCGTGCTGCTGCGTCCGACGTCGGCAGGCCAAGCCTCCTCGCCCTTGGGTCTCAGTCCCATCATCGGCAAGCCCGGCTGCATCACGGTGGGCTACAGAGGCTCCTTCGCCTTCGGCCGGGACGGCCTGGCCGACGTCAAGTTCCGCAAGATGTCCCGCATCCTCATCTGCGGACGAGTTACCCTCTGCCGGGAGGTCTTCGGCGAGACCCTCAACGAGAGCCGCGACCCGGACCGCGGTTGCGTCGACCGCTACACCGCTCGCTTCTTCCTCAAGCACAGCTTCCTGGAGCAAGGCTTCGACATGCTGCAAGAGTCCGGTTTCCGCTGCGTCGCCGCCTGCGCTTCCGGCACCAGCTGCTGCACCGGCGCCGACCTCAAGCCCGGCCAGGACTCGGAGGAGAACCGCTGGAACCACTACAACGAGTTCGTCTTCGTGCGCCCTTGAAGTACCTTTGCATGGCTAGCTGTGTCCGAAGATGACCACCAACCAGAGGGCCGACGCAGGGATTTATCGTTTCTTCGAATACGCCGTAATGACCCCTCCTTCCACTCCACCCCCAGATACGCGTTTTTTTTTGAGTTCTCCCTACCCTTCCGATGAGCGAGCCCTAGCTTGACCGCGCCTTTAAGGACCAAAAGGTACCGGGTCCAACCCTTTAGAGCAGGGGTCGTTAGTGTAAGTGCGCGAGAGTGTTATACGTCATATCGATTTCGGCTTTTTCTCGTTTCCGGGAATTCATCCCCGCTATACCGGAAAATTAAAACTGCAGCCGCAGAATTCTTCAAAAGTTGATGCATAAAAGGGTCTCTTTCAAAATACAGTCGACTCACGGTTTTACGAACCTGCAGTAGCCTATAGGGAACCCTACTAAAAAGTTCCTCAATGGCAATGGCATTAAAAAATATCGAAAAATGCAATTTACACTCATTCTGGCATATTTGGGGAAGTTCCCCGTTTCCGGAAAAAAAAAACGGAAAAAAAATAATACATGCATGTACACACTGTAGAAGGAAATCAGCTCGTAAAACAGAGGAAATGCGTCATTTTAGTTCGTAATACGGAGAGAAAACGAACGTTAATTTAAGTGTAAATAATACCATGGTCTTTACTATATATTTAACTATCGTCCATGGGATTTCCCTCCCTTTTTTGCCATCATGCTGTTGTAAAGATGTACCTGACAATTGTACAGGCTTTTTTATATAGAGTAATATTAATCTTCTTCGCTGTGCCGTTTTCACTTTTAAAATTATGTATTAGATGAATGGGATACTTTTTCGGGACCAGCGCAAATAGTTCGTGAAAACGCGAGTCGACTGTATATCTATTGTTGTGATCCTAATAACATCTATACCCATATTTTCAGATTTGTCTTTTATAACGGTGTGAAACAGCAGTTTTATTCGTCAATCGTGCCCTTCTCTGGTAGAAAAGTTAAGAGCTCGGCACGTTTTCAGGATGTAAATGTATACAGTGAAAGCCGCTTTATTCGATCACGCTTATTCCGGTCAGTTTAACTGTGGTGCCAAATGTTTAAAAAAAAGTCGCTCAATTCGGTCATCTCATCGCTTAATTTCATCAAATTTCCACTGTCTACGTAATGCAAACGCGCGAAACAAGTTTGAGCGAGTTTCGTACAATCACGGAAAGTGGACGTCCGGATGTTAACTTGTACTTAAACTGCCCCTGCATGGAGAAAGAGTTCATTTTAGCCTTTAAAACTGGGTGGTTTGGTATTTTGGAAGGGCCCTGTTCCCTATAATATTATGTAGGTCTGTGGTACACTAATGGTGGTATTTTCAAAATAAAAAATTATAAAGAACATTAAAAATTGCTTACATAATCATCAAGCTGTTTTCAAAATTAGACGGGACATGTGGGGGAAAGGGGATGTCACATAAAGGGGGGAGGGATCTAAAAACCTGGAAAAATACAGGACGTCCTTTATGGATGATCCCTTATTAAGAAAATGAAAATTCAGCCGTTGCAGCAAACAGGCAACATGCATCAAACACTATACTCATAACATTTTTTAAAACAAATATAATTTTAAAAATATGTAAATACACACAGTTAGGCAATCCCTCCCCCCCCTAATAGAAGCGCCATATAGTGCTATTTGCACATAGAACTAGTGAAACTATAACCATTCTGCATCCTGATTGGTTGAACAAAGCTATGGCGCATAATAGAAATAAAGCCACTCGAAGGCTATACTTTTTCTTCATAGTTCGGTATTACAACCTTTTCACGCAAGCTATGATTGTACTAGTATAAGTACCGACCAATCAGAGGACGAGAATCTTAAAAATTGCCGCCATCTTAGGAGTCCAGATCGGCATCAAATTGATTAACGTTAGATCGCCAATGCAAGCAAGTTTTTTTCCTGCTTCCGTTCTCTTTTCTATGATAATAGAAATCTATCCTTTCATAATTCCATTACAGGGACGGGAATAGCCTAAATATATACGATTAAATATGTGGTTTTTTTTAAAACATAGATTAAATGATTTTGATGAGCTCCAAGATTAGCGGGTTTCTTGACATTCAACGCCTATTTCTGTCAAAATCGGTGCAACCAACGCGATCGAACTAAGCGGCTTTCCCTCTCCACATTTTGTTGCCAGAAAAGCTAAAAATCTCGTCCTCGACGTTTCACGTTTACCCCTTTAAAAGAGTAAATTTCAATCCTCTGCCGTTTTTAAATGGAAGTACGTCCCTTCAATCATATTTCTCGGAATAAAATTTGCGAAATTACTGCTGCAGTTACATTCGTGTTGTTGCGGGGGTACGCATATAAATAGCGTGGGTGGTGCCATCTGCGACATGTCCGTTTTCCCCTACTTCCGGCGGCCATGTGTTTAAACTATATTCAGGTAGCTTCGAGTATCGAACGTATACGAGACGATGAAATCGTACCCAATTAAATTTGCGGGTCGATAAGCTGCCATAATGAACGTCGATACAAGCGTGCAATTTTTCTCAAGAAATGACGTTATTTTTGACCTCGCTGAATATAACGCGTGACAAAAATAAATTCAATACTCCGCTCGCTCGGATTCACGTTTCAACATGTTGATAAAGCCAATATCTAAGATTTTATGGACATTTCGAAAGCAGCTCTAGATATAAAATAATATTCACTCGGGAATCTATTTATTCCTCAACGTACAATTTTTCTCCGAATCTTAAATTAAGTCATATTTCTCCTTAAAATTAAGTAAACAACAAATAAACAGAGAAATTACTCAACACCCTCTGAAAATTCCCAAATCATCATAAAATGATGCCCATTTATAACCCTTTCGAGTCCAAATTAACGTAATAATACAACTGAAACAACGGTAAATTAATAATTATAACTGCATAGTGATTCATAAGCTGAAATAGTTCATTTGAAAACCAAATTTTATGGTTTGTTATCAGGCCATTTATATATGGATGAAACAAGGGCGTAATATATATAGATGGCGCCACTCGTTTTGCAGTTTTCCCAAAATACCTACCTCCACTACAACATTTAAACCGCAAACGTCAAAAACTATACTTTTTTTTCCCGAAACAATGTTCAGGGTTCCCCCAGTAATTTCATTTTCAACTTCTCTGACTTTTGCCTGACTTTTTCGGGTTTTAAAAAAAAATTTCCCTGACCAATGACAACGTGGAAAATTAACTCTGGAGAAACTTTTTAAAAATTAAAAAAAATTGCATGAAAATTTTTTAAAATGGGAAAATAAATTTGTGCTCGGAAAAAGTGGGAAATTTCGCAATTTTGCCCTCGGAGAATGTGGAAAAATTGTACTCGGAAAACGTGAACAATTTTGCTAATTTGTACTCGGAAAACGTGGAAAATTTTGCAAATTTGTACTCGGAAAACGTGGAAAGTTTTGCAAATTTCTACTCGGAAAATGGGCCCTGCATGCGCTAACCTCGTAGAAGTATTAATTTTGGATCGCAGTGACTGCGTTGAATTTCCCTGACGTTTTCAAAAATAACACATTCTTCCCTAACTTTTGCAGGTTTTCCAGGGGTCTGGGGGAACTTTGTTATAACAATTTACGGGAACCATAATTAGGAAACATATCCAAAACTACAATTTCAAATTTTTAGCATCGTACAAAAATATTGACCAAGTTCTACGTATAGTTTTACGGCGCATATTATGCCCTAGCTATTTCGACGAAAGCTGCCTCCCCCTGAGCGTAACGTTTAATCCACGCTGACAAAAAATATACAACGTTTTACGTCGACGAAACGAAGGCCGTGTGGCTTCCAACCGCGCGGACGTAATTGTAAATTATGTGTGTATATCGTTATAAAAATGGGGTTTTAAAACTCACGCAAGAGCGTATACCTCTATTTGCTTAGGCCTATTTTTGAAATCCGCACTTCCAGCACCTCTCTTTCTCTTTCTCATTCTTCCTCGCCTAATAGCCAACCCCCAGCCGCGAAAAATCGCATTTATTAAATAAAAAAATGAAAGCTATTTTAAAACTTCGACGTAAATATATATATTATCCGTTAACGCAATATACAGTATATATATTTTCAAAAAAATAAAACCCACCTTGACAAGTTCGAATACACGCAGTTCAAGATGGCGAACCGGAACACGGATTGGAACGCGCTTTCGAACGTTGGCGCGTGCACGCCGTCAGGTGGCGCTCGACCGACCCCGCGCCAAAGGTGACTCCAAGGTCGCGTGAAGGTGAAAGGATACCAATTTCTGACTGCGAGTCTGGAAACATCGTCAAACCTGAAAAATAAATAAACAAAACGAAATTATACACGAAAAATGTGCAACGTGACCAAACTGTGCGTATAACGATGATATTAACGCCGACTGCGGGTTCAGCAGAAATTAAAATGGAAATTCAATATGGAGCGGCCAAAAATCAATTTGTTGATCAAATTATATACGTTATATAAATATGAAATGGCGGAATTTCCCCTCCGCCAGCTGTGTATATTGCGTGTTTGTGTACGTGTAAATAGCTCTATACTCCGTCGACGAGTGCATCGTGTATATTTCGTACGCCTTTCGTGTTTTCCGATGGACGTATAATGCATATTTTAGCGCGCCTCGTTGTCATTTATCAAGCGTTTTAATTATACAAATTAAGAGCTTTTTGCCCTCTATAATATATCTCTCTATCTCTCTGACACACACGATCTATATCTCCTCCTCCTACGAACCCCTCTTTTCTCAGTGCCTGTATTTTTCGCGCCCATTTCATAAATATGTATGTATTAAGTATATACAGTGTATATACGGTATATTTTTATCCTCTCCTAATCTGCTTTTTATCGTACCTGTACACCGCGAGTGATATAAAAAGAGACAATGCGAAAGGCCGGGAGTGCGACATCATCCGTTAAGTAATCGGAGATTACGATATAGGGGTTCCAACGCGCCAAATGTCCCCAACTTCCAATCAACTTCGAGATTGGAGCCTATACGAGGGGTGTTCGTTAAGTTTCCGAAATCGTTTGCTAAAAAAAAAAATAGGTTTTTTTTTGTATGTATGAAATTTAATGAAAATTGGTAGAGAAATGTACGTCAACGTCATCGATTATTCAAAAAATGTCCAGCAGGGTCCCCCCAGAAATTTCATTTTCAACTTCCCTGACTTTTCCAGGTTTCAAAAAAAAAAAAATTCCCTGACCAATGACAACGTGAAAAATTGACATTTTCCAAAATTAACACTGGAAAATATTTTTTTTAAAATTTATTAATGACAATTTTGAAAATTAACGTAGAATTGTTTTTAAAAAATTTAAAAAGTTGCATGAAAATTTTTTATTCGGGAAATGTTAAGAGTTTGCGCTCGGAAAAAGTGGGAAATTTGAACTCGGAAAACCTAGAGAATTTTGAAAATTAATTTGTACTCGGAAAAAGTGGAAAATTTAAAAAAAAAATTCTCGGAAAACGTGGAACATTTTGCAAATTTGGACTCGGAAAACGCGGAAAATTGTGTAAATTTTTAAAATGGAAAACGTGGAAAATTTTGCAAATATGTAGGCTAGGCCTACTCCGAAAATGCTTTTTCGGATCGCCATGACTGCGTTGAATTTCCCTGACTTTTTCAAAATAAATTATTCTTCACTGACTTTTCCAGGTCTGGGGGAATCTTGATCCACTCCTAGAGCCACCAGACAGCCATTTTTTTATAATTGCGGAAACTTAATGAACACCCCTCGTACAGTAAATCTCCGAATTTTCGAAAACGCACACCTATTTTTCTCGAAACGTTTTATTATTTTCTAAACGTCTTAAATGTTGTCAACCAAAATTCTCGCAATTCGATTGTTTTCCTTTATATATACTATATATAGAGAATGAGAATGTATACTTCCATCATTACATTATATATTAAACAAAATAGATTTTCCATCCGCGTGTCACATGAATAATAAACAATATCAACATTACCGAACAGCCACATATCTAAGACTACAACTATAGTCCACAAAAGTACACTACAAATGATAAATTATGCCTTTTCGAAATATAGGATATATGAATTGGAAAAAATCCATTTTCCATCGATAAACTTAATTACGCTTTAAAAAAAACATGGATCTTTAAGGAGACCTATAGTTATACATGTATAAGGTATACATGGTATATATAAGACCATGTAAGGCAAGTAATGAGCTCTATTGAGGACTTATTATCTCAAGAGAACCCATTATTTTGGGATTCTATGAAAATGCAACAAAATCCCCACCAAAATAATGCATCGTCAAAGGAGATTTAACGAGAATTAATCCCCAACCAATATTATAGAAGTCCTTAACAGTATAATGAATAAAAATATCCCGTATAACTCCATAGTTACCAAAATAGGACAAACATGGAATTTAATGATATATGATCATCTAAGAGACACCCCCATGCATTCCGTGGGTATAATGTAGCATCCCTTAACAACAAAAATGTTACGTGAAAGTATCGTAAAATTTCGCGATAGAAAGTCGGGTACACTATCACCAAACCAAAACTATAACTCCAAACTTGAAACTTTTCTGGTTTGTGGCATCGGAACGAAATGGCGTAGAAAACTGTTTTTGTCAAACTAGAAACTAGAAAATCAAGTTCGCGAACTATAAGTTTGATGTTCCCGTCCAGTGCCGGTGCGATGAATGGGGAAAAAGCCAAACTTTTTGGCGGTGGCGCTGCTATCGACGCTTAGTTTGCACGATATCGATAATACTGCAGCCGACAGCATATCGTCAATATGGTTTGTTGCATTTTGTATACGCTCAGGTTTTGCAAAACTAGTTCGTATTAATTTTTTTTAAGAAACTAGTTCACGTTGAAAGTTTGGGGTTTTTAGTTTTGGTTCGGTGGGTACAGTGTGTACCCGACTTTATGACAACGTTTAAACAAGACTAAACATATAGCTCATTTCACAGGAATTCTACGAGACCACATTACATCAATCATTCACCATCCCTTAATAACAAAACGAGAAATAACACATGTGGCGTGCATTTCTTCATTCGCAGATTATCATCCCATTTCCTATTTGAACTGGTGTTGTATACCAAAGCTGGCATAGTCTAGTGACTTGAGTGTTTACATACATAAGACGTACAGTAGAATCCATTTAAAACAATTCCAGAAATAACGAAAGGTCGGTTTTCATCATGTAAAAATCAAAGGAAGTTTGGTTAACATAGGAGGGAGGGTACATGTAACATTTTACGGTGGATTACAATGATGAAGGGGAGGATGTGAAGAAGTTCCCCACGCTCTGGAGTCTCTGATCGATCACGTGTTCTTTACGGTAATTACGGACCATTTTTCACCAAGTTAAACTTTTTTTGACATTTTTATGTACACGTACATTTGAACGTTAATAATGTAGCCTATATTTTTGCGTAACAATACTGAAAATATTTATATGAATAGAATGTACTCCCTTATTGGAGTCACATTATCTCAATTCGGGTTTAATTAATGATTTCCGGATATAATGGTTGAATTCTGTCGGTCCCTTGAAGATAACTATAAAAGGATTCTACTGTATTTCGTAACGGGGGGAAGGGTTTATCAAAAAGTTGCACTTTAATGGCGAATTTGATTGGGCCCACTAGTGCAGTGCACTTGGCTAGCCAGTGCAACCGGTCCCGGAGCTCGTGAACGTTTTGGCACCGTGTAAGCTCATGACGTCACCGGTCCGCCATGTTGGATGCACTGACTACACCGACTGGAACGATTGCAGAAACGTACATTCAGTGTACACTAGTGCAATTTTTTGGCCCAATCAAATTCGCCATAAGCATTCACCTCGCGGTGCATATTATCCGAACGATCCTTCCGGTTCTCCCTCGAGAATCCCGTGTTATTTTTGCAAGAAATAAGTCTGTCCGAGTAAGAAGAAGAAGAAGAAGAAAAAAAAATAGAAATTCAATTTTATCAGAATGCACGGGGATTTAGTGTTGGCATGTTCAAAATGTATTATACAAAAGTAGATGAAATTGAATTCGGAGTATTGATTGGACGCGCCCACCTCTCGAGCGAGCGTCACGAATTCAAAGAGACGTACGTCTAAGAACCCGTGCACTTGACAAGAAAACAACACGACAACAATGAGGCCATTCATTTTTTTACCTCGTTTTCAATTTTTTTCCGGATAATATCCAATGGCATTTGTTACGGCCGTTGACGCCATCTTGTTCCTTTTCTCGATTCCATTCCTTCAATGTCCTTTACTCAATTTCCTTTTAAAAGAAGTTCGAGATGGAGCAATCACGCAGCGCGCCGTTGTAATGCTGGTTTGCCGATATACACGAAACCAAATTTTCTGATCACAAAATGAATCGAGAATATCAAATTTACTTTACCAGAATTTGCGTTCTAAATGGAATCTCGTCACGTCACGTTCCGATTCACGAGAAATGGAACGCACGCACGCGATGGCGTTCCATTAAATTTTTTTTCTAAAAATACAAAAAAAAAGGAATGAAAAAATGGCGGCTCGAATATTGCGCTTAATCACGTACCCGAAAGCCGAATTTGGATTTATTCGGAGAAGAGATAGCGTTTTATCGAGGTAAACTTTAAATCCATTTTTAATGCGCTCGTTACTACGCGTTTCCAAATCTACTCTATTATATATTTTGTCTTCTATTTACACTCTGCATTTACAATCCGCGCACGCCCATAGTGTATAAATCCAATTCCATTTCCGTGTACATTGTACCGTAATTCGATTATATATTAATATTAAAAGCATATCGGACACGAGTTTGTATAATGATAGTGCGAAACGCGCCAACAAACGTACGGCGTATACGCGCGTATTCGATGCATGTACGATGACCGGAACTGACCACTGGTCCTATTCAAATATTGCGCTGTTTGTTATTCGTTTTCAACTAGTGTAGGCCTACGTAGAAAATCTTCCAAACACGCCTCACTCGTTTTCAGACAAAAATAAAAATTAATGTTTTTTATAAGATAATCGGCTCTCGTTTCCTTCCTGGTATACGGTTTTCGAAGCATATTTCGTAAATGTTCAGGGTTCCCCCAGAAATTTCATTTTTAACTTCCATAACTTTTCCAGGTCATTTTCAAGTTCCCTGACTTTTCCAGGTTTTCCAGGCTGGGGGAACCCTGATGTTAGCAGCGGAATAGTGATCGAGATGTCGCTAGTAATGATCTGTTGAAGAGAGATAATGGGAGCTAGTGTAATGTGACGTGAAAAATTTGACTCGTAATTCATGATGAGATCAAGAATTACGAGCCAATTTTCCCCGTTACACTCTTTCAACTTCCTCGATTCTTTCATGAACTAATCGATAAATAAAATCTTTTAGCAAATCGTCGTCGTCGCGCATTTAAGAACAGCTGGGTCTTGATTCGCTGAATTTGCATTTCGACGGAAATGAACTCATCACCGAGAATCCGTAAGATGAACACGATGGACGTTGGTCAGAAAGATACGAATCTATACTGTATATACACGTATATAAAGAAGAGATGTTTGTATGTATTTTTCCATGGAGCATCTTGATGGTGAAGCATTTGTGCGTTCATTATATACGTAAAGTAGGCCAAATTGACGAACCATACGCGGCGTGTGAAATTAAGGGAAAAATTGCAACAATCTACTTTACATAATTTCTTGGATCGCGCGAAATTTCGTTCATTAGGCCTACTTTCCAACACAAGGTGAGTGTTTATGATTTCTTTTAGCTTCCCCGGGAAAAGTCGGGTTTTACAGCTTAGTTCACCACACAACAAATGACTTCTGGGCTTTCCCGTATGTTTGCACCCATGCATAACAAACATTGCAGGAAAGCTCTAGGACCTGGTTTTTTAGAAATCGAGCTTTCCTGTAATGTAGAGGTGTTATGCACGAGTGCAAACATACAATAAGCCCAGAAACAATTTGTTTTGTGGCGATCGATAATTAAATGCTGCGAATGGAGCCATTAAAGTAATTTTTCGACGCCCAACAACCTTCTAATTAACATTTTCTTCGTAGCTATTACCGTTTAAGAGATAGGACCTAAAGGCTTTTGAAGCGCCCCATGGTTCCTATATGTCCTCATTGTCTGAATTACAGTTAAACCTGTTAAGAGTGACCACCAAAGGAAATTGCTATGTTGGTCACTATACAAAGAATGCCTGAATAAAATTCAAATAATGTACATGTCCACTGCACTTATACACGTAGACCGTAATACACGTAGTAAAAAACCACAAAACCAAAAAAGAACAGAATCATCATGTCCAAGGGTTAAAGCAAGATGTAACGTGACTCATCCGTTATATGGTCACTAAGAATGGCTTATTGTGAAAATGTCATGGAAATTCAACGCAGTCATGGCGATCCAAAATTAATACTTGTACATGATTGGTTCCGGACATATTTTCTGAGTACAAATTTACAAAATTTTCCATAGTGTCCATGTTGTAAAAATGTACAAAATTTTCTAGGTTTCCTGAGGACAAATTTACAAATTTTTTCAAGGTTGTCCGTGTTGTAAAAATGCAAAATTTTCTAGGTGTTCTGAGGACAAATTTGCAAAATTTTCTAGGTGTTCCGAGGACAAATTTGCAAGTTTTCTACGTTTTCCGATCACGAATTTTCAACATTTTCAATCATTTTCCGATTACAAAATTGTCACATTAAAAAAAAATTATGTACATTTTTAAAAATTTTTTAAAGATGATGTTTTCAAGATGTTAGTTTTCAAAATTTTCGTTAGTATAAATTTTAAAAAATATTTTCCAGTGGCGATTTTGCGAAATATGTCAATTTTTCACATCTTCATTGGTCACAGGAATCTTTTAAAACCTGGAAAAGTCAGGGAAATGGAAAATGAATTTTCCATCCAAGGGATTATTCGATAAAAGGGACTTCATCTTGTAACGTGACAATTTGTATCCGCAAATCATGATTTTTTTCTGGAACTCAACTCGGAAGAATTTACGAATTCATCATTTTGAGTTTAAAATTCAACCATTTTATTTTTGAGATTCAAACTGACTTTTAAGTGCTTAACACAAAAGAGACTTAAAATTTAAAGTCATTATTCGATAAAATTGACTTGTCTTCATCTTGTAACGTGACAATTTGTATCCGCAAATCATGATTTCTCCTGAAACTGAACTCGGAAGAATTTACGAATTCATCATTTTGAGTTTAAAATTCAACAGTTTCTTTTTGAGTTACAAATTGACTTTTAAGTGCTTAACGCAAAAGAGACTTGAAATTTAAAGTCATTATTCCATAAAATTGACTTGTCTTCATCTTGTAACGTGACAATTTGTATCCGCAAATCATGATTACAACTCAACTCGGAAGAATTTACGAATTCATAATTTTGAGTTTAAAATTCAACCATTTTATTTTTGAGATTCAAACTGACTTTTAAGGACTTGAAGCAAAAGAGACTCAGAACTTAGAATGTTTAGACAGTACATATATACATACGCCAGTTGGGTTTATCTGCCTGTTAAACTGCAGTTAATTGCTTGAAAAAATACGACTGATTCCTCATGTTGAAAACATAGAATGTCTACGAGTATATTGCGGTTATTGGCTATCGCAACTGCAGTTCTTATACTGTCCATGAGAATAGTTACAGTAAAACCTGGAAAAGTGACCACCTTTCAGGCTTTGAATGGTGACCACCTGTTTATGTTGACCACTTTTTAGTGTGTTGTTTTTTCTAGGGTACATTTTCTTCATAAAAATTCTCCGTATAGTGACCAGTGACCAATTGTCTATCGTGTACAGTGACCTGTGTGTGTTGTCTTTTTTGCAATTTTTACATTGCCAATGAGTCACAATCACATTTACCTTAAATGTGACTCATCTGTTATCTGGTCACTTTATAAGGTACACTGCCAATGTAAAAATTGCAAAAACAACAACACACACTGGTCACTGTACACAATAGACAGGTGGTCACTGGTCACTATACAGAGAATTTTTATGCAGGAAAT